>PVIA01013153.1:0-33753 GCA_004024845.1 Tonatia bakeri | reverse complement strand
CAATGTGCGGTTGCTGGGGGACATGGCCTGCAACCTAGGCATGTGCCCTGACTGGGAATCAAACCTGCGATGCCTGGTTCGCAGCCCGCGCTCAATCCACTGAGCTACGCCAGCCAGGGCTTGATGCTATCTTTATAGACATCTTCATTCTACCCTCACACACTCTGTAGCCACTGGCAGTCAGAACAATGAACAACTTCGCTCCAGGTCTAGAGAAAGTATAAAAGGCCAAATATTTTTAGTCTATAATAGGAAAAACCAAGTGAGAGGGAGAACTTGGGGAATCTGAAAGTATTTCCAGTTCTCAAATGTGACTATTATTTTATTTTGGATTAATTTTTAGAACATTACATGCATTGTGGTCAGTTGTAAGTATAAATATGCATTCCAAAGGCAAGTGATTATCATTTGGGTTTAACCTAGGGACTGGCAAACTATAGTGTGTTACTCAAATCTGGCCTGCTACTAAGAATAGCTTTTAAATTTTTAAAGGGCTGTTAAACAAATAAGCATAAAATGTGTGACACAGACCTTATGTGTCCCAGAAAGCCTAAAATACTTACTAATTGGATTCTATAGTGTGCTGCTGGTTTAATCTATTAATTTTGGATAAACCTTTCATATTTGGAACTGGATTACATATAGTTACACAAACGAGAGGTTAAAAACATGTTTGTTATTGAGGCAGGTATAATTTACATAACAATTTACTAGTTTTGGTCTTTTATCTGTTTAAAGTAATAATATTAACTGCAACACAATTCACTATTGAGGACAATAAAAGATGAATTTCCTGTCCTGGCTGGTGTCGCTCAGTGGATTGAGCACGGCCTGTGAATCAAGAGGTCACCGATTCAATTCCCAGTTAGGGCACATGGCTGGGTTGTAGACCAGGCACCCACTGGGGACACACAAAAGGCAATGGATGGTGGATATATCCTTGCACATAGATGTTTCTCTCTCTCTTCTCCTCCCTCTAAAATATAAATAAATACTTTTAATAAAAAAGATGAATTTCTCTTATAGTTCACTTTGTCATCTTTCCTACATAGCTTATCTTCTATAACCTTTGACTCTCTTTTATCACTCCAGTTAATACCCCTGTTTCTACAAAATCATTTCGCAGTCTTAACTTATATGAATACCTTAATTTTCTACAGTATTTCATAAAAAATACTCTGACATTTCAGTTCTGTGCATACTATCTTATATAATGATTGAGAAGCTGAAATTAGAAAAAGCAAATATTTACTTTTAAGGAAATGAAATGGAAAATATTATTTAATATAAATAGGTTATTTTTAAGTCTTAGGCCTCTCTCAAATTTACATAATACCCTTTAAACAATTAAAGAGTGTACTCAAGTAGGTAAACCTTTTTTAAGAAGTTAGTAACATATAAGTACAGTGTATTATATTTTATTGTTACTAAATTAAAATTAAAATAACTCACCTATATTATTTGGCACAGATATTACTTAGGGAAATATACATGTTAGCTTGTCCAGATAAAAATATAAGAGGTACATTATCAAAAATAGTTATAAAATTTTAAAAATAAATTTCATTCTCTTAGTTGAAGAATTTATTTACCTGAAGGTCATTTTGAGGATTCCAATCAGAATCAAAAATTATACATGTATCAGCGGCAGTTAAGTTGATGCCCAACCCACCAGCTCGGGTACACAGCAGAAAAACAAATCGATCTGAATCAGGCTTACTAAACCGATCTATAGCAGCTTGTCGAAGATTCCCTCTCACTCTTCCATCAATTCGCTCATATAAATATCTATCAAAAGAAAGCAATACATTTAGATAGAGAGATATAATAAAAATGAAGACACATTCTATCAAATGTAAAGTATGTTTTCCTGCAACTTGAGTTTCCTATAAAATTAAAAAGCAATTTGCCGTGGTTGGTGTGGCTCAGTGGACTGAGCTCCGCCTGTGAACCAAAAGGCTGCCAGATGGATTCCTAGGCAGGGCACATGCCTGGGTTGCTGGGCAGGTCCCCAGTAGGAGGTGTGAGAAACACAACCACACATTGTTGTTTTCCTTCTCTTTCTCTAAAAATAAATAAATAAGATCTTTTAAAAAAGAAATTTGGGGTTTTCCATGAAATTCATCTTATAAATCAATTTAATCTTTCTTGTACTTAATATTGTATAAAACTGAGAATAATACACCCTTTTGGAAGACACTAAAAAAGTGGAATACTGATACTAAAAAAGGCACTAGAAATAAAAAAAAAATCTGATAATATAAACTAGTACAGACCTTTACTTATCTATTCAATTCAAAATCCACTAAACTAAAACCTACAGGTCAATCTTCAGATTCCTTTTTATATAAATATATTGATATCTCATGACACCACCAATGCTCTGGTAAATATATAACTACATAGTGACTAAACTAGAGATTTTCAACCTTTTTCATCTCATGGCACACATAAATTTTTTTGCCAATCTGACAAAAATAACAGGTATAATTTTGATTCGTTCACACCAGACAGCTATTGTTGTGTTGGCTGTTGTCATTTTTTAACTTGACAATCTAAGGGAAAACAGGTCAGTGTCCCTGACTAAACAGTCAGATATTATTACATGTTAAATCCCTATACTAGACAATATTTAGGACTATCTATCATGAACCAAAAAACCAAAGCAAAAACCCCATATCAAACTAATAAGAAAAGAGTAAAGCCTAACAAATTGTAGATAATGTATGATAGGCATCAAAGTACAGAAAGTTCAGGGTCTAACTGTAACAATGAGATAGATCTGAAATGGATCTTGAGTCATTTTTTTTTTTCATTTTGAAGATGGTTGTAAGTCTGTTTAAAATCTCATTGCTGCAAAGTTTAGAAATCAAGTAATGTGTACACTTATAAATCCATTCCTAAGTCAACAAATAGTAAGTTTGAGAAGTTTTCTTAATCAATCTCCTTAGCCCTGTGTACTACTGCAAAATAAGTAAGTTAGGAAAACACCTTAAACATGATCTTAAGCAATGGGTACTGACATATTTGAAGGGTCCTGTCTAGATGAAGAGAAAAACGTGAGCAATGCTGGGTTACAAGACAGTGCTGCGAAAACCTCGACGACAGACACTTAGTATAATCACAGAATAACTCCGGGGATGAACTCTATGCCTTACCGTTTATGTATAAGATAGTCCTCCAGGATGTCAAGGCAGCGTACCATTTGAGAGAAGATGAGCACTTTATGACCTCCTGCTTTCATTTTAGGAAGCAATTTATCAATAAGGACCAATTTACCAGCAGACTGGATCATTGCTTGAAGATGAAAATCAGAAGCGGCTGGATTATACGTCTCTCTAAATTCTCCAAGTATTTTCTCCTCAGCACCTGTCAAAGAAATATAAGACAGCCTTAATGAATAAATGAACGTGACATCCAATTGCTTTTTTTTTTCAAAAATCAGAATTAGTGCTCCTCTACCTTGCTCTAATATACTAAAATTTTCTTTGATGGTAGGTAATAAATCACTTTTATTAGAATAATTTGTTTGTGACTAAAACCTCACCAAAACCAGACTGCATTGAGTATACAATTGGGTTGAGTATATGGAAAATGTCTTAAGCATCGTTTTATCTCTCCAGACACTTGGCATAATGTTTTATATAAATTTGTATTCACTGAAGGTTTAATAATATCATAAGGGGAAAAATTAATGAAAATGTGGTCCTTACTTAGGTGACAAACATATACTTTTAAACAAACTTCTAGTATTTAAATACCAATAAAACAGTGATCCATCAGTGATAAAACAGTGATCATAATTAATCTGAGTGGAAATGCTGCTGATCATCAAAACAGGGAAACAAGAAACATATAAGTCATTGATGAATACTTCCTCCAGAGGGTCTAGATCAGCACTGAGGGTTCTCTGCCTTTCCTTAGCCTGTCATCAGTAGAGTACCAGGGTTGCAAGTTAGTTCATTACCAGGCTGAGAAATAACCTGTCTTGGGTAAAGTAAGAGATGAAGTATATTCCCAGAAATAAGTGAAAGGACCCAAACATTGTACAGAGAGAACACCAGTACAGTACCTGACAAGAACTTAAAAAGTAACATGAGACCACAAAAATTGAGAGACACTACCTGGCCTGGAAAGATAACAGGAAAAATACGTTAAGTGTGGAGGCCCAAAGACGGGCTTTGCTGTGTTTGTGCCTGAAAAAGGTTACACTGAAGGAGAAATCCAGTCCACGTGAGACTCAGCTCAAGTCCTGATATGGCAGACTGATGTGGCAATATGGGCACCCAGGCTGATGCTGGGCCCCTGACTCTGAACGGCTTGTAATCCCTCTGAACCCCAGAGTGAAGGTGCAGAATCAGTGCCTTTTCTTGTAACTGCCATTGCAGCTATACTGCTGGTGTGTTTGTTCTATGCATGGGTACTTCTTGAAAAAACAAGTATTTGTGTGCCATCATTTTTGCTACCTTTAATAAGATAGGGATGGTTACAGCACTTCCTGAGCTCCATCATGGTATTGACCAGGTTAGGCACATTAGTCTGCCCCACTCCTTTGGCCAAAAATGAAAAGTTCTTCTCCAAAATAGCCCGATAGTACTTCTTTTGGATGTTAGTGAGTTCCACTTCAATAATGGTTTCCTCCTTTGGTGCCAACTTCTTTTCCACATCTTCCTTCAATCTTCTCAACATCATTGGTTTCAGGATAGCCTGAAGTTTTTGCACCTGCAAAAAAAGAAAGAAAGAAAGAAAATATAACCTACATGCACATTCAATACACATAATTACAATAATAAAAGAGCTGATGTACTTATGCAACCAAAGACCAAACGTTTACCTGTTCCTCTGTTTTCAGATCCCCAAATTCTTGCATAAATGTTGATTCAGAAGGAAATCTTAAAGGTTCTAGAAAGTGGAGAAGACTGAATAGTTCTTCAACTGTGTTTTGCAAAGGTGTGCCAGTCAAAAGCACCTTGTGTTCCTATGTAAAGCAAGAAAAATTCACATCAAATACCATAATACAAAAATTATATGAAAGTTCACATAGGTTATCAAATATTCAATGATTGAAAAGCAAGTATTTTTCTGATGAAAATCGAGTCAATTCAAAATACATCTCTACCCACAAATCTCCATTAATTGAATTCTCAATCACTTTTTAAAAACTGTATCATTCTCATAATACCTCACTTCACAAGCTGTTTTTATTTATTCATCCTGTTAAAAGTTCTAAATAATGAAGAAGCACACTTTTTAGATTTTCTATAAAAAGTCCAATTAAATGGACTTTTAAGAACAGAGGGTATTTATTTCTTTTGTATTCAACCATTCTTGGTATGGTAATTTGTATACAAAACAACATTCTTTGCAGTTTGGTAGATCATTTGACTTACTGCACAAAAGAACAAATTCTCAAATCATTAAGGCTACAACCCAATAGTGTGAAGGGCTCACTGGAATATGCTTCTAAACTATAAATGCATTACATGTTAAATATAATAGTGAATGAAATAAACAGAACAGTTTTATTTGAAATTATACAAACTATTTAAAATTTTACTTGACAATACTTCTACATTCCTTAGCTAAATATCTGTCTATGTATCTGTGCATCTGTGCTAACTAGTAAACAGTCTAGAAAGACACACACCAAGCTGCGATCAGGGGTAAGGAGGCAGGGGCGGGCACGGATGGAGAAGGGAAAGGAACACTTTGTTCACCACAGGTACATCACTTCTCCAAGTTTTCATGTACTAACTGTGCGAGCTTACTTAAAAAACAAACAAACAAAACCAAACCATTTTGATTTGAAAGAAGCACAAAGAATGTGACTTTTTAAAATTCTATTTATTAATTATAACCAGCATATACCAAGCACGTACAATCATGTAGGAACTTTATCCCTTTAATGTAAATAATCTGAATAATACTGAACCTTTGGTATAGGGGCTTTTAAAGAATTTATGGGCTAAAACGATCATATTTCCTTTTCAACATTACATTCTACAGGTTTCTTTTTTAAAGCATTTTGAAACAAAAAGCTAAAAATTTTTAAGTCATAGAAAATAAATAAGATGTTTTCCTTAGAGTGTAACCTTTTGGCATCTCTGTGCCACACACTAGAAGAAGAGGAGTCTTGGGCCACACATTAAAATGTGTAACAACACATAATCACAAAAAAATCTCACAATATATTAGCTACATTTACAATTTTGTGTTAGACTGCATTCATAGCCATCCTGGGCTGCATGTGACCGACAGATACCCCTGACTTAAAGCAAAAACAAAAACAAAAACAACAAAAACAAAAACCCTCAATCACCACAGATAGAAATTACTCTAAAATTTAAAAAGGCTTAAGTATATAGTATTAGCTCTCTCACTCTATCTGGTCTTTTAGAATGTAGCTAAGAAACTGAATTAAAAAAAAAAAAGAAACTGAATTAAGTCATAATAATGCTGTTGCTTACCAGATTCATGAGTTTCAGACCTTCTAGAAGTTTGCAATTTTTATTTTTTAACCTATGTGCTTCATCAATGATTACACAACGCCATTCAATTGCATTAAGCTCTCCACAACCTCCAAGAATCATTTCAAAAGTGGTGATGATGGCTTGGAATCTGTAAGCTCCTCGAATAATACGCCCCTAGAAATTTATTATCAAATACAGTAATTTGTTAGAATACCTTGACCATAATTTTTTAAATGCCTGCCAAATTGCATAAAATTATATCTAATGACATCTACAATAAACTATTCTCCAATGAAATGTTTATATATATTCATACACTCGCTTAAAATGAGTTTTAGTATTAAAACTATAACAGATTGCTGTTTTTAAGAATATTGTTTAAAAAATTATGGCAACACAATTACTTAATTTATAATTATACCTAAGAAAGTATTCCTTAATAAATTGTTTCACAATAATTTTTAAGAGTTATAATCATTTTAGGTAAAGAAGTGGCCACACACAATCTGGCCAATGAAATTTCAGTATTCATGTTAATCACTTACATCCATGAGTCCACACACAGAATGGCAAATACAGAGTTCAGAGCAAAATGAGCCACCCAAGTCATTTCATTCAGCAAATATTTACTGAGTGTCTATGTGCCAGACCCTGTTCTAGTTGCCGGAGATATAGCAGTAAGCGAAACACACAAAAACAATTATCCAAGTGGACTTTAACATTCTAGTTAACAAATGCAGGTTATAGCCATTTAGGAAAAAAGAAACTCCACAATTTTTTTTAAAAGAACACTTAAAAACTAAGTTAGAATGATATAAGGGATGAGGAATAAAATAAAATTAACCAGGAAGCATGAGGTCAGAGGTAACCACTGTCATTTTTTATATCGAATGGCTGTGAAGCCATTACTGAGAAGTGACCACTGCAGAACATGCTGAAGAAGAGGGAAGAAGCCCTGTGAATGCCTGGAGACCTAGAGGAGAAAGTGCTTTTGTTGGCAGTAGAAGTGTAAAAGCCCTAGTGCAGGAGTATCTTCGGCAGCGTTCAAATAGTAGCAAGAAAGCTGGAGTGGCTGACGTCCAGTGTGTGGAGGGAATAAGGCTACACAGGGTCTTACAATCCGTAGTGAGGACTTTGGCTTTTACTCTGAGCAAGGAGCTAGAGGAAGGTTTTCGTCAAGAAATTTCATGATTTGACGTAATTTTAAAAGAATCCCTTTTGGTTACTGTAATAAAAGAGTAGAATGCCCCAAGGACACCATTACTGAGACCAGTCAAGAGGCTGTCATAGTAATCGAAGCAAGAGGTAATTACTGGAGGTCGTGAGAAGTACTAGTTCCGGATGCATTTTGAAAACAGAGCTAAAGGACATGCTAATGGATAGTTGTGCAATGGGATAAAGGATGCAAGTTTGATTCTAAAAATTCATAGCTTGAATACTAGAAGTTGGTGTTGCTCTTCAGTACAATGAGGAAATTCAGGATTCTGTTTTTGGACATGTTATGTTTGAAGCACCTGGTAGATACCCAAGTACACCATTGAAGAAGCATTTGGATATGACTCCTGAATTTAGGAAAGAGGTTAGAACTGTTTACACAGATTTGAAAATGTCCAGTGGTATAGATCGTTCTTAAACTGTGCTATTGAGATCCCTGAAGGAATGAGAATAGATATAAACGCATGGAAACACAGAGCCCTGAGTTACGCCACATTTAGACAGAAATAAGAAAAAACCAGTAAAGGGGGCTTCAGGAGGAACAGATGGTGCTACAGAAACAGCATCCAAGTGAAGAGAAAGTTTAAGTGGGATTGAAAACTATACACTATTAGGAATTAGGGAGAAATGAAGGCTTATGAAAGATCATGTGTTATAACAGGATTTTATTTCCTATTAGATTAATTCATGTTGGTTGCATACATTGGCCATTAAGCTGAACAATAGCTCTAGTAGAAAATAAGTATAAAGTATAAGTCTATAGTATTTATATGGCTCCAAAAACCCAAAATATGATGTATCAAGTTAAATTGATACCACATTGCTTAAGAGCACAGCTCTCAAGTCTAATTCAGCTGAGTTTATTATTCCCAGTTTGTGCTGTGTCTTTGGGGAAAACTAAGTAACTTGTTTATACCTCAGTTTCCTCATTTGTAAATGGGAATAACAATATTATTACCTAGTTATTAGGTTGCTACTGCAAAGATTAAGTGAAATACTATATGTAAACCATTTAACATAATG
This sequence comes from Tonatia bakeri, assembly GCA_004024845.1. Taxonomy (NCBI): domain Eukaryota; kingdom Metazoa; phylum Chordata; class Mammalia; order Chiroptera; family Phyllostomidae; genus Tonatia; species Tonatia bakeri. Next base: position 25,045 of record PVIA01013153.1, on the reverse strand, counting down.
CCTGGCACATGGTAATATTCAATAAGTATTTGAGGTTATTAGCGTTATTCTTCTCATGGCAATTCAGAGAATTTGAGCAGAACTTTATTACTACTGTGATTTCAAGCTATTTAGTAACTTGAAAAAACCACAGTTAAATATTCAATTAACTTATATTAAAGTACATTTAAAAGAGATAAAGTTTTTTCTATATATGAAGTATAGATCCATTTATCTCATTACATGACAAGTCTTTACCTTTTGAAATTTTAAACCCTTGAAATATTTTTCTAGAATGTATAACATTTACCATAAAAAATAACATTTAATATGTAACACTGTGTTTACAAGACATGAAGAACCTTTTTTTAAAAAATTATGTAAGTCAAATATATTCTTTTTTTTTTTTTAGATTTTATTTATTTATTTTTACAGAGAGAAGGGAGGGAGAAAGAGAGAGAGAGAGAAACATCAACGTGCGGTTGCTGGGGGCCATGGCCTGCAGCCCAGGCATGTGCCCTGACTGGGAATCGAACCTGCGATGCTTTGGTTCGCAGCCCGCGATCAATCCACTGAGCTACACCAGCCAGGGCAACATGAAGAATCTTTAAGCTTTCTGGCTATCATATTAATACCAAACTCATGAGACATATTAAAATTGTAACCTTGTTAAAAACCTCTTATAGTCAACATGTTACCTGTACCCTCCGTAAAAAAGTGAGATTGAACTCACTTCTAGAATGCCATATAGCTCTAAAATTCCACAAATGTATAATTTAAGAATAACAAAACATTATAAAAGAAAATCAAACAATACCTTAACTAAAAGGTCACAGGCTCCAAAGGAGCAAAGGTAACAGTTTTCCATAGAACTGAAGAATAATGAAAAGATTTTGTAGATGCTTAATGTGATAGAAATGTAATCGTCTCAAATACAGAAGTAGGAGGGAAAATGAGGTTAAAGGAACAAAATCAATTAATTTATTCATTTTCAGCCTCAGAAAGGTATAAAATCCATTATAATTGGGAGGTGAAAGTACAAAGCTATGTATGTAATCTTACTTGAACCCATATCATGTCACATGACCTGGCCATAAATTATAATGATCCTTATAAAAACAAACAAACAAAATGAGTAAAAGAAAAATAAAAAATCAAGGTGCTATTAAAGAAGAGGTAGAGCATCAGGCAATAAACCTTTTCCAGTTAAAAAGTACAATTCTGTGTGAAATGTGTTTTTATTAATTTTGTTTCTTATTTCTTAACAAAAGTTTTTATCTGGAAAGAGTTGTATTACCACTCAAAACTTCAAAACTTTCTGCTAGGAAATTCTGTCTCATAATGTCATCTCTTAATTTTATGACCTGTGTATGTAGCAGAAAAACAGGAAATCACTTTCTCAACAGTAAACTGCCAATGTAAAATGAAAAATGTGCCTGTAAGATACAGGGGAGAACGAAGCCATAAGCATCCCTGGAGCAGTAGAATAACCAATCCAAAGAGAAAAAAATATATATAGCAGTATGCTTGCATCTGAATATAAAACAAACCAACCAAATTATTTTTTATTAATTTGAGAGAGAAAGAAAGAGAAACATCAATTTGTTTTTCCACCTATTTATGAATAATTAGTTGATTCCTGTACGTGCCCTGACTGGAGATCAAACCTGCAACCTTGGCCTATCGGGGTGACACTCTAACCAGCTGAGCTACCCGGCCAAGGACAACAAACCAAATTTTTTTAAACATCTAAATCAAAATCCAATGAACATGAAAGGAAATCTATTTGAGATTTCACCTCAATAAGCATTTAAACCCATGGTGTTTGCTGAAGATTTAAACTTTAAAAATGAAGAAGAGAAAAAAAACCAGAGGATGATCTAAGTGACCTTTATAATTCTAAATTAAATGTGTATTTTAAAACAACTAGTAAAACAGCTTAAAAATTAAGGATACAGATTTGTACATTTCTATAAATTAGAATACTACTTTACAATAAACTACAGCATGAATGTGACTACTTTTGTCATTGTTCTCTTTAGCTACTAAAACTTACTGTCAAATACATATGATGAATAAAGAGACTGAAGTAAGAGCTAAATAGGTCATTGAAATCTACCCTAAATCTGAATGTAATTGCTATGTAATGCTTACCATGTTACAACCTGAGCATTCGAACAATAAATCAAATGACCAGTAACACACCTGTGCGTCCCTGAAGTACATCTCATAGCGCTGTATCATCTGTCTGCTAATCAGGCTCCCATGATAAACCACAACATTAATATCAGTCCACGTACGGAATTCTCTCTCCCAGTTTGCAATAGTAGAGAGTGGAGCAATTATCAGGAAAGGTCCTCTTATACCAGTCAGAAGGATTTCGTAGAGGAATGTAATTGATTGAATTGTTTTGCCAAGACCCATTTCATCTGCTAAAATGCAGTTTCGTCTGAAATAAACAAATATATTATCCAAGTGGACATTGGGTTTTTCTGTATACTACAACAATTTTAAAGATATCCAAAAATAATCAATGATCAAATTAAAACACCAGCATTTATAAAAATGTAAAAGTTGCTGAAGTGCAGAATAAGCTAAAGATTACAATTTTGTTGTAATCCTGCAATGAGAAAACTGTAAGTTTTTGTAGCTCCAAATAATGATACCACCCGACAAGACTTTTTTTTAAAGAGTGAAATGGCAAGCACAAGGCAGACTAAATATTTGATTCAGGAAGCATTTATTAAATACCTTCTATATCTCAGGGACAGTATGAGAAGATGGAATACAAAAGAAATAGAACATGTTCTCTGCCTTCCAGGGGCTTGTATCTATTAGAGAAGCAGACATGCAAATAAATAAGTAAGTGGTCATGCAATGTGCTATCACAGAAGAACAAACAAAGCACTGGACTACAGCTTTGTGCGTCAGAAGAGCCTACAGTGTTTGAAAGAAACCCAGGTGCCCAAGGCCCTTCCCTATACATTCTGACTCAAGGTGGAATAGAATAAAAAAGTAGGTACAATTTTTCACACAAGCTCCACAGATGATTATGATATATAGCTGATTAAGGATCGTCAGCACTAAGTTGATTTTGGAAGTTCAGAAAACTAAGTTTCCACCTGTGGCTGAGGAGACCAGAAACAAGAAGACTGCTTTCAGAGAAGAGGTTGGTGTTTTGCCAGAGAGCACGGCCAAGGAGAAGTGTAAGGAACACAACCCACTGTGGGACTTCACGTTACTTAATGTGGTTTTGAGAGAAGGGTAAACGGAGGGGATATTTTTAAGATAAGCAAGAATCAAACACGTAACATTATACATCACTCTAATAAATTAAAAATATTTTTCAACTTGATGAGATTAAATTTGTATTTTGACATTTCTTCCAATGTCACTGTGGATATTAGAAGGGGAGGTGACTGAAGTTGTGACACTAATTGAGAAAGTACCGCACTAACGCAGGAAAGAGTGGGTGGATCCTGGGACTAAGGGAGGAGAACTGATTCCAAAATTAATTATGAGAGAACAATTTGGACCCAGTGACCAACCAAGTGTATAGGGTGTAGAATGACAGCCAGATTTCTCTCAGTTTGGGTGACTAAATGAATTTTATTATTCTTAACTGAGATGCAAAATATGGAGGAAGAATAAATTTGGTACGAAGAAAACAGGAAATGATGAGATTAATTTTTAATCTGTTGAGTTTAAGGAATCACTGAGATAGATCTTAAGGCAGCAAGAGGCAAAAAAGAAATATAGGTTTGGGATTCAAGGACTTAAGAGGTAAAAGTATGAAACCATTAGCATCTTACTGATATGTGAAGGTATAGAGGGGTACAGAACATGGCTTAGGGAGAACAGATATGTAATATGAGAAGAGAGGAAAAAGACTTTTGGGCAAAAAAGAAAAAACAACACTGAAAGGGCAGGCAGATGAAAAAGAACCAGTAGTGACAACCGAAAGGTGTTAACAGGTACTGAGGTACTAGAGATCTAGCAGAGTCACACTGTGGAAGCTGCTGGGGGTGCAAATGGGGGAAAAGTTTAAAGGAGGAAGTAGTAGCCGCTATTATCCAGTGTAGCAAAGACAACAAGTTAAGGCTGAGGAGTATCCTGTGAACTGGAAAATTAAAAGTTCAGAGATGAAGCAGAATCAAGCCCAGATAACAGGCCTGAGGAGAACTGGAAAGGAGCGCATGGGAAGAGCTCGAGCCAGCTCCTCTTCCTAGAAGATTGCCCAGGAAGTTACAAAGAGGACTCGTGCGAGCCAGAAGGAGAAAGAGAGCCATGTGAAGCTTTATCCTCTTCTTTAGTGTCTTTATAGATAGGTTAAACATGAATCTGTTTCCAGATGGAAGGTACAGCACTAGTTTCAGAGATGGCTTCAAGACAGAAGAGCAAAGAATGATGAGTGAATGGAGCCTGGATGAGGTGCATGTCAAGAGTGGAGGTGGTAGCATTAGTCTGGGTCTCAGGGAAGGACCTTGTAACTTCTGACACATGCAGGCAGAGGTAAGAATAACTATGGCTGGAGATACATTTGTAGGCTTGCGTGACAGGCCAGGATTTGAACAAGTTCACCTACTGGCTGGCCCTAGGCTTCTCTATGAAGCAGTTACACATGGAAAATAAAGGGGGCAGGGTTATGATATGGGCTTGAGGAAAATGGTGAGTGTTTTAAACAAGCAGTTTATAGGAAGAGGGAAAGGAATATGATAAGGGAGGTATAGCAAAACCATATTTTATTGACTATTTTACCTGGAAGGTTCTCTTGGGGAATATGATGATAAAGATTTACAAACTATACACCAGGGGAAAGAGCATTCACTGCATCAGTAACAGGCCAGCCTGACTTCACTATGTCTTACATCTCACCGTTACCAAGTGGAGCCACTCAGGAGAATCATGTGAGAGGTAAAAACACACAAAGAATGATTCTGAATAAAAGTCATCAAACTTTGCTATTGTTACTAATAATGCCTTCATCAGCTCCTTTGTATCCACTACTGTACTTCTCTCTCAATCATGGCACTGTTTTTACTTCTTTGCAATTATCTTTCCATCTCAATTTAAAAAGTGAGATAATGTTTAACAAAGCATCATGAAACTTAAAAATAGATAATTAATAAAAGGGAATAATGATTATTAGGTTCTCACATTTTGTATTCTATTCCTTATCATGCTGACAACCTGCTTCTGTGAAAGCTTACATTAGATGAGAGACCTAGCTAACACTTGCAGACGCAACTGCTCACATCGCACTAGCTCGGTACGATTACTGGCAAACCGTAGCATTCGCTGATAAGTTGAACAACATTCTGAAACACAGCAGATGTTTCATGTTAAGAAAGAGATTCCAAATTTAATTACTATTCAACATATCAACTGTATTCTATTCTGGTTGATATGTATTTTTAAAAAAGCATTTGTAGTCAAAATCCTAGCATAAATTTTCTTGAGATAACTTCAAGTTACTTTAAGAGTGTAATAATATAACAACATCTCTACCTATTTTATTTAACATACTTTGGCACATATAAAAAATAACACGCTAAAATTTTTTGTAAGAGATACATTACATACCGATTGTACCAATTGAACAAGAGCCAGTTGAGTCCTTCCAGTTGGTATTCCCTGAGTTGATTACCATTTTTATAGTCCCTGGATTGATCTATTTTCTTCCAAAGATTAGAGGGAGGGCGATCCTTAATGGAAAAACAAAGAATGAATGATGCATTTCACATTTTTTCATTTCTGTACATCTTATACGTAATGCTTTTAAAATAATCATAGAAGCAGAACATTATATGGCATTATGATGAAATTTTACAAGCATCTAAAAACCAAATTAGTTCTGTATAAACTTACAGAAAACTGAAGAGGAAGGCATGCTTATTCAATGAGTGATACCAAATTCAGGCAGACATTACAAGACAACTACAGACCAATATCCATCATGAGCCGAGATGCAATAATACATAATGAAATTTAGCAAATAGAATGTAACAATATGTGACCAGTGGGGTTTTTCCCAGGAATTGAGATGATTTAAATTTGAAAATTAACGAATGTTGATCAGCACACTAACAAACAAAAATGTGATAATCTCAATAGATGCAGAAAAGGGATTTGAAAAATCCAAGATCTATTCCTCATAAAAACTCTCTTTAAATTGTGAACAGAAGGGCACTTCCACAAACTGATAAGGTGTATCTATAATAAAAGCCATACCTAACATCATACGTAATGGTTAAAGACTGAAAGCTTTCTCCCTGAGATCGGGAAAGGCAATGATGCTCACTATCACCACTGCTCAACACTGTACTCAAGACAGTTTCCACCCCCAAAACAAAATATTTCCCTGTCACAATATCCCTTGATTCACTTTTTAAACTAGTTAATGCTTTTGTTTCCTAGCTCAAGGAAACACATACAAGTCAATAAAAATGGAGGTGAAAAGCTGTTCCCTTAATAATAAACTGAGTATTACAGGGAGATAAAATAAGACCAGGATATAAAAACACCAAAAAAATTATTATAAGAATATGATCTCTTCCATGGAATAATGAATTCATTTTCTTTCCTTACATCACATCTACAAATTTTTCATGCAGCCTTCCTCACTCTGGTGCTAATCCCCAAGTAATCTGTTCCTTTCTTTTAATGTATGAACTCCTTAAGTGAAGTAAGAACTTTCTATGACCAAATTATATTTGAAAGAGGACAGGCCAAAATATTTAATAAAATCATAATGTCTCCTTTTTGTAAATTTCTTTCAGTTGGATCTCCAAACTTGAATCACATGACAACAGCTGTTTTAAAGAAATGAAAGTAAGAAATCATATAATTATTACCAAAATCACAACTTGCCGTAGCCTTCTAGAATTCTACAGTTTCTGTTCTAAAAGTATGAATAACCTACAAAGTTTTTTTGTTTGTTTGTGTGTTTATTTTTGAGCAGGGAAGAGTCACATGTAGTCAGTAAGTAATCAATGTAGCTAATTTCTGTAGGCTCTTAACAATATTCTGTACAAAAGGTTATAAAAAGAAAGCTACTATGGAAGTAGGTGAACTATTTAGTTATTTAGCTATGGAGAAATCGTAGAGAATTAATAACTTTTCTTAGAGCTGAAACATATATCTGTAATATTTTTATAAGTGATCTGAAAGAATAGTGGGAAGTTTTTAAATTCTTAGATGGCCCTGGTTGGTGTGGCTCAATGGATTGAGTGCCGGCCTGTGAACAAAAGGGTCACAGATTTGATTCCCAGTCAGGGCACATGCCTGGGTTGCAGGCCAGGTTACTAGTAGGGGGCACACGAGAGGCAACCACACACTGATATTTCTCTCTCTTTCTCCCTCTCTTCCCCTCTTTCTAAAAACAAACACATAAATCGTTTTAAAAAATTCATAGATGAGGTAAAAATATTCAAAACTTTTCTAGGGATAAATGTGGAAGGACAAACTCATCAACATTTTAGATACACACAGGCTCTGACAAAACAATTACAATTCTGATTTGTCTTCTGTGAACGTGTATAAGGGCTCACTGTTCACTGTTCACTGTTTATAAGAGCAAAAACTATAATATTCACTAGTGGAGGAATAACTAAATTAATATATATATATATTGTACTAAGTAGTATTTTTTAAATACTGTATTAATCATATACCAAAAACTAAATTAAAAATTCAAAAACTACATTAAACCCTCTGAATAAAGAAGTGCTAAAATTTTATGAAGTTCAATAACATGTTCATACCAAATGTCTTGTGTCAGGTCTTGAAGCCTGCAATTGTTCAAACTCTTCTATTTTTGCAAGATCTACATCTTCTTTGAGTTCCCAGGTACTGTCTTCATATGGTAATGAGCACCACTTTACTAAGTAGTAAATGACAGGCTGTAAGAAGAATTTTTTTTCATTTTACCATTTTGAAAAAGAAGAATCAGAAATAGTTAAAATATATTTATTAACCTAATTAATAAAAACTGATGAAACACTTTTTGTGTTTTTAGATGGTTAAATTTTGAAAATTTGTAAGTTTTAACATTAGAAAGTTTTAGGTTTTTCTTACTCAGGGAAAAATAATTTTTACCAAGTATTTACCTCACCAGTATCTTTATCTTCACAAAAAGAAACTTCTAACACTCTGTCTACTTCAACGTAGTCTGGGTTAAATGGTTCTTCTTCCATCTAAAATTAAAAAATAACAATATTTAACAAAAAAGTGGAAAGATAAAAGTGAAATAAAGATAAATATACTAGTTATTCACTACAGAACAAAAACATAAGTTTGATTTCAATTAAATTTCCAATTATTAGAATACTTCCATTTTAAGTTCCAAAAGGTATCTAGGATATTTGTCTGCATTATAAAAAAAACATATTCTATACAATAAATCCAACCAAATAGCACTAAAAAAATAAGGTACTGCAGACAAGTTACTCCAAAAAACATTAAAAAAAATTATTTCATTTTTTAAAGATTTTATTTATTTTTAGAGAAGGGATGGGAGGAAGAAAAACAGGGAGAGAGACATGAATGTGTGCTTGCCTCTTGCACACCCCCTATTAGGGATCTGGCTTGCAACCCAGGCATGTGCCCTGAGTGGGAATCAAACCGGCCACCCCTTGATTCACAGGCTCAATCCACTGAACTACAAAAGCTAAGGCTAAAATTCTGCTAAAAGCAGCCTCTGTACCTTTCTTTTGCCACTTTCCTCAGGTCTAAGAGTTGAAGACCAATCATTCCACCTGTAGGTTCATCTCTTAGTTGTATCAAACACCCTTTCCCGTGCTCAAGCACTTACCTAATAATGCAAACTCTCCAGTTCGAGCTACCTAAACTCAACTGCACCCATTTATTTTTCAGTCTATACTTCTTCCTGTAATTTCTCACAGGATTAATGAAAACACAGCACCCCATCAACACCTCCTCCCAGTCACACAAGCCAGAAATGGAGAAATCATCTTAGATTTCTTCTCATATTTTTAATCTCCTACATCTAATAAATCATCAATTTGTACAGATTCCACTTAACTATAACTCACACTGGGTCCTCCCTTCTCATTCTTACTTCTTCATCACATCTCACCCGTAGAGTATACTACTGAAATAGGTATCATGCACATTCTGACATGATTCATTGAAAACATACCATTGTTTTGTGGTGGTCTCTTAAAAAAATGCACGACTTGCCCTGGCCAGTGTGGCTCAGTTGGTTGGAACATTGTCCTGTCAACCAAAAGGTGACAGGGTTCAATTCCCAGTTGGGGCACATTTGAGAGGCAACTGACTGATATTTCTCTCTCACAATGATGTTTCCCTCTAAAATCAATAAGCATCTCTTCAGGTAAGCATTAAAAATAAAAATGCATGACCTAAATCCTGAGGAAAACATCACACAACTCCAAATTTACGGACATTCTACAAAATAAGTCACCTATACTCTTCAAAATCGTTCAAATGAGAAACAAAGTAAAATGATTAAAACAGACATGACAACTAAATGCAATGTGATGCTGGTTTGGATTTTGAATCAGAATAAGGAAACATGCTCTTGTTATAAAAATACTTGTGGAACAAAGAATGAAATATAAATAAGGTCTGTAGCTGAGACAGCAGTACTACCTCAATGTTAATTATACTGTTATACATACAAGAAATTTTTTTTAGAAAATAAATATAGAAGGGTTTGAACTGACTTTTAAATGGTTTAGAAAAAATGTATATGCATGTGAAAAAGGCACAAGGAGAATGAATGTGAACGATAAAGCAAAAAACGGTAAAGTGTTAACATTTAGGGAATCTAGTTTAAAAGTACACAGGAAATCATTGCATAATTTTGGCAACTTCATTGTTCAGAATAAAAAGTCTAAAAAATTTTCTAATTAAAAAGCTTAAAAAAGTTAAATTTGCCCTGGGTGGTATAGTTCAGTGTATTGAGTGCTGTCCTGTAAACCAAAGGGTCACTGGTTCAGTTCCCAGTCAGGGCACAGGCCTGGGCTGCAGGCCAGGTCCCCAGTGGCGGGTATGTGAGAGGTAACCACACATTGATGTTTCTCTCCCTCCCTACCCTCCATCTTCCTCTCTTTAAAAGTAAATAAATAAAATCCTTTAAAAATTTTTAAATTTAATACCACTCTAAAAAAAAAGTCTATTGAAAGAAAAAAAAATTAGAGCAGGAAAGGACATCAGACTATTGAGTAAAGCCTTGAAAGGTAAATGAATTTTCCAGTGATGTTCTGTTCATGTATTGAAAGCTGGTATGGAAAATAAGCAATATATTTCATGTACTGTAAAATTTTATTTTCCATTTATTTTGTAAATTACCATTTCTATTACTAGACTAACTTCACTGAAAAATTCTGACGTATCAACACACTCACATTCCATCCCCTGAAATACATGCTAATATGAAATATTATGAATTATCTGTGTTCCTGTTTCAACTAGTTTTCAAGCTAAATTTGGGAAAAGGAAAATACTATATGTAGACAGTATATGAGTCAGTATCAAAGTTTAAAGCCTAAGAAACAATATGAATAATACTTAAAGTTTTGATAAATAATACTACATGTGTTCAGAATTCAACACTTAATAGTCTCAGTTATTTATTTTTCTTACGTCTGCAAAAAAGTGTGATCTTTGTGCTTGTCTCAGTTTGAATCGTTTGATTTTCTGCTGGATCCTTTTATCCTTCAAAAGTTGCTGCTCTGTGGCCCATTCACAGTGAAGATAGGAGCTATAATTTTCATAAAGGCAACATATTAGAATACAGAAAACCGTGTTTTGTTTTTCTTAGATTTATTTTTAATCACAATATGCAATGGAAAATAGTATCTTCCACTTTAAAAATATGTAGTTCATCATTTCATTTAATGTCAATAGACATGGTGACTATACCCTAAAAAGACAGAGCCTTTGACTGCAGTCTAGGTCTACACTTGGGTGTTGACGGCACACGGAGTCACACAGATGACAAGAGTGATTCACAGTTTACTTCTTCGTTGTAACAGCTTTGGCAAGATCAGAAAGCTTGTTTCGAAACCAATGTAATTTTATTTAAATAATTTTCACTGAAATAATAGAATTTTGAAAAGTTCAAAAATACAATATAACAAAACATAACAAATAGTGTTCTATAATTTATAAAAGCACATTTTATAGATTCCTGCATTTTGATGTTAATTGTGTTCTGAAAACCAATTCAACTTTAACATAAAAGATTTTTAGTCTTCTCATTGTTAATGTTTAATTTCATGAAATAATAAATAAAACTTTTACAATGCAGATAAAAATCAATTTAACTTAATATAAATATTAAAGTTAATTTATATTTAAATCAGTGTCTTTCTATTATTTTTCTAACTAAAATACTTACTAATTCTTATATTTTACAAAAAATTCTTCTGTATCAATCATCACTCCAGGTGATATCTAAGAAAATAAAATCAATAATTATAACTTTTATTATCAGACCATTGAATATAAGTATAAAATGAAATGTACCACCACTTACTTCCTTTTTCACAATCCTAAAAGATAATATTTTGTCCACAATTGCAGCATCTTCTTCACTTGGATTCTCCTATAGGAAAGGAGGGGAAAATAATGGCACATTCTTAAAATTCCTTTAGGTTCACCTCATCTGTTTATGAAAACATGAAACTTCAACATTTACGTAGCACATACGCCAGGTGGCAAATGTTAGAAATACACAAACAGAAACATAAATTGTTGTTACTGTCCTCAACTTTATCTGCATCATCATAGTAAACATATTATGCTTTTTAACATAATAAGCATTATTCTAAGCACTTTGTATATATTAACTTAATCCTTGCAACTACACTATGAGATAGGTACTATTATCATCACTGTTTTATGGATTTGGAAGGAAACTCAGGCATAGAGAAGTAAGTACTTGCCCGAGGTGCCACATCACTCAGCAGACTGTGGTTTTTCACAATCCAAATAACAGACATTTAAAATATTATACAAAAAGGACAATGCACATGCAATAACAGAGGTGTCAAAACAGGGCATTCAGTTACTACACTCATAAAACCAGTGGATAAATTACTTGTAAAGAAGTGGAAGAAGATAAGGCTAGAAAATCCATACAAAGCATTTCATATGCTGTATTAAGAAGGCAGTTATTTTTATAAGACTCAGGAAACTATTAGAATTTTCAGTAGAAATGTACTATAATCAGGCTTCTAACTTAGGAATAGTCTGCATATATTTGGGAGGTGCATTACATTAGTCCCTAGCTTTCTGATTTGAATGATTAATGGTTCTATTAACTACAATAAGAAACCCAGGAGGAAAAGTTGGAGCAGGTTTTAGGAAGAAAAATAATGAAAGTATTTTAAAGAATTTATGTTGGTTTAAAATGTTTTATCATCATAATCCCAAAGGTGTCTTACCACAAATAATTGTAAAGGCTGTTCACCAGGTAAAGGAGCTGAATTCTTTTTTATTTTCATAGAGCCCTTAACCTCTTCTTCGGATTGTTTTCCCTCTCCGTCTTCTGCATATTTTTTCCTTTTAATTTGTCGATTTGATCTTCTTTTCTGTAATGAACCATGAGGATCATATTGATATGACATTTTAAAGGCAAGATTTTAAAATAACCACTCCAGTATGGCAGTTTTGTACATTAAATTTTCAAAATTGTATCTACTTCATTTTTCCTCATTCTTTCATTTATTAAAGGATGATTATCATTTGCCCTTTGCCACCAGTTTATAATCTTTAGATTTACTTCCTAAAGTTTCAAATAACAAGGATTAGTAATATCTTCATTGCTTTTTTTTAGAAATTGTTAAGAATGAAAAGATTTTATTTTATTTAACTGTCATGGCTTAGGCAAAATATATTTTATTGGTAATTAGTAATTACTGTATTACTTTTCTTTAGAAACTATTATTAAGAAGAGTAAAAAGGTATCAATTTTATTTAACTATTTCATACCTCAGGCAACACATATGTTAAACTATTAAATACTTTCACAGTTTTTGCCCAAAACCTTAAAAAGTCCATCAGATGAATACTGGTTTTAACCAGTAACTAGGGGCATAAAACCAGAAGAAATTAAATATTTGTCATGAAACTAATGGAGTTATATTTTAAAAAGAATAAAATAAAATAATATGTTTTTAAAAACACATGAAATAATTAAGGAGTAAATCTATGAAATAATTAAATGTGAATGAAGGAGGAACCAGTGTTTTACTAACTTTACTACCTTTCCTTAACAATAAAGAACATCACTATCAAAAAACAGAAATAAAACTTTAAGTTAGTATTACATCTAGTAACACAATTCTTAAATAATCTAAGTAATTTTAAATTAGGTATCAATTATGCATGGCTTTACTTACCTCCCTAAATACCTAATAACTGATGTTCCCACTATAAAAAAACTCGCATTGACATGAAAACCCTAAGGACTTAGGTTTGTGATTTTTTTCCTCCCTAAAATCTTGTGGGTAGAAGCATCTCAGCCAACTTCTCTACTGCCCAATATTTGGTAAATCCATCCCTCTTCTTCCTTTTTCTATTCCATTTTCTTTTGTACATTTAGTAACTTCCATGATACCCTCCCAAAATATAACCAGCAAATATACCACATGTTCTCGCTTTGATTCCTGACAATGTCTTCAGTTTGGTAGGTCTTCCATACTCCCACAGCCATGACAAAAATGGCTGAATCATGAGCAGTATGGGGACCAACTTATTCGTATCCAGGGGCCTTCAGCAAGCCTCTCTGGCTCTTTCTCTTCAGACTAGTGCTATATTTAAAGAGCAACCAATATGGCGAGTGAGCTCAGCCAAATGCAGCACACAACTCTGTGCCTCTGTCACCACCTTCTGGCCAAGAAGACATTTATTTACATTTCAAAACTCAAAGTACCACTTTGTTAATATCAGAGACAAGAAGGGAACATAAAATAATTATAATAAAAGGATTTCTAGAAACCCAATTTTCCCACAACCTGCTGTGAAAGATCTATTTATTATTTCCTAGGGGAAAAAATTCTAAGGATCTCTAATTTAATAGTAGGCTAAAGGAATGTTTAGACTTCTATTATGGGCATAATAGTTCTTAATGTTCAAGAATAGTTTTAATTAATAACCAAAGTGACATTTATTATTCTAACAACATGTATTACCAATGTTATGTCTCACTAGGCACAAATCTAAGTAATGAAGTTTGAGTATAATTCAGTCTACTTTTAGAAGGTTCTGTCAGGAATTTTCAGCATTCGTTTCCTTTCTAGTCACTTATGATGCATGTATTAGCACTATGAATGCCTCACTTTGTTTTTAGCAAACAGTAAATGAGTGACCAGAAAGAATCCATTGAACTAACAGAAGTACACATTCAGGTAATTCCTCCCAACACAGAATGAGGGCCACTTTATTATAAACTGCTCTCTAATCCTATGAAGACTTCATTAGTCTAAAAGAATATGTCTGAGTTACAAGATTATAGCTGATTTTATCATAAGTTATATTATACTAGGTTACACAGTGACATATCAGGTAAATCCAAACAAGGTGTGACTCTCATCAATTATCTTTCTTTGTCCTATAATAGCCCTCCTACTTTAAAAATATGAAAACTAATTAGAAGTCCACATTTTTGGCTGATGTGATTTTTCTAGCTTTCTTCCTCCATAACTTTCTCAAACCACAATTTAAAATAATGACAAATTCTTTCTTCAAATTTCTTTTCTCTAGCTTTTTTCTTCTTATGTTTTAATAGTTACAACAGATCAGTCTACAGTCCTTTACATTAAGAGTACAGGAATATTATGCTTTTAAATGACTTCATTATGATATCATATTACTTGTTTCCTATGACCCTAATATACTCGGCTCAGGGCTTTAAAGTAAGTGTAGACATAGTCAGACTACTGAAGCACTCTCTATCGAGATTAAAGGTACAAAACTTAAATATCATGTTTATATTTTTTAGATTTTCACCTAACCCCAAACCTTAAACTTGAATTACTTTTTAGGCCTTCAAATCCACTGGTTGAAAGTTATATGGATCTCTCCATCATTTACATAATGATACATTTAAATATAGCAAAAATATAGACTTGTAAGTGTTTATTAGAAAACAGTTCCTTCCTTTCCCATTTAATTTTTCCGTGTTAAAGCAACACATATCAAAGGAAACTCACACTCTAGTGAAAGGTATGGAAGAAATGTGTGCATTAACCTATTCTACCATTTCATTGCTCGGTAATTACATAATGGAAAAATGGCCAGCATTATTCTAGTAAAAATTAAACTAAACTTTCTCATGTTGAATAAGTTAACTATGTTTACCTAAGTTAAGGATAACATATGAAGAAAAAGCCAGGCCATGTAAATATTAGGAGCTTCGGTCACTGCCCTTACCTCAACTCTTGCAGCAGCCCAGGAGCCTTGAGCCACTACTCTCCCATTGGACAAGAAGCTGCATAAGGAAGAAGAAAGGCCATTCAGGGGCTTTCTGGCCCCATAATTCAACAACTGCCACCACCCCTACGGCCTATAGTAATACTTTAATTATTAAGAGAGCAGAGGGTGGCCTGAATTATTATGACCTTCGCTATCTATATATTTTTATAACTTTACAAGGTTATTTTAAATATCCACCTATTCAAAAAAATAAAAAGGCAAAAAGCACAGTATTTTTGTCTACATTAGGGGATTTTTAATATAAATGTTTATTTTTCTCTTTGACAAAAGCAGATCAAAGGAATTATGATTGATTCATTTGTTTTATCATTGTAGGTGAATTTTTAAATTAATATCTTCATCAGTAAGTTCTTTCAAAATCACTCTGTAAGTACAGGTTATCACTAGATACTTCTCCATGCTCAAAGCCAGTGGGGACTTTGGATTACTACTCAAACTCTCTGGGCTTCAGTTTCAGTATCTGAAAAATGAGGGGTATGAGAGGATATGTAAGTTCACCCCGGATCTAACATTCTATGGGAATACTGCTAGGAGCATATTGTAGTTATGCTATCACAGAAGTTCTGCTATACAATAAAATGTATTTTTACTACTAAGCTACAGTATAAATACCTATAAATCAATATTATGCTATCTAAATAATTCTACCAGTGCTTCGTCTCAGAAAAAAAAAAATAATACTCACTTGAGAGTCTTCCTCTTTGCATGTACGCTGTGGCATCTGCTCTGCATCAGATATTTCATCTGAAGACTCATTCTTTCTTTTTTGTTTCTTACCCAATGTAATAATGAGTTTGCTGTTTCGACAAGAAAAGAGTACACAGTAAGATCTTTTCACATTTTTTGTTTTTAGTCAAATTAAGATGGCCATGATAAGCATTATGTCATTTTATCTCACTTAAATGTTCAACCAAAGGTGATAATTATCATGAAAACCATAATGACATTTTCAAGACAAAAACTGTGTTCTACTGGAGCAAACACTAATTAATATTGAACTGATGTATTCTAAGCATAGAAAGGTGGTCAAGTTCTATCACTTGTTTCTTAGGCTCAAGATTATTTTTCATGGGAGGAAATGTCAGTTCATATAAATTAATAATGAAAATAATTCATTTATTTTTTTTATCTTGTAGATTTCAAATGAGGGTTTATCCCTTCCCCCTCTTGATAAATTCAAATTATACTTAATGTCCTCGAATCCCACCTCTTCCCCATAGTAATTTTTCCCTTACATAAAACACTTTAAAAACTAGTTGTTCTTTAATAATTTCATTTACATTAAGGCTTATCCTGGATGTACTATAAATTCCTAAGGAGTAAGTTCTTTTATTTTTTTATATTAACAGTTTGCCTGTTTGTCTTTCTCATATACGTGTACATGTATATATATGTACATTGATATTTACACATTACACATACTCACAACATACAAATGTCTAAAAGAACAAGAGTTTTTCTTATTTTTTGGTCCTGATCAGAGGTAGAGGTTCAGAACTCCCAAATTTCCTAATGTGGTTCAACAGATGAGAGGACATGATCTTAAAGTACCATGCTATTCACAAACCATGCTAATAGCTAATCAGGGAAATTCTATTTTAGATTATCTATATTCCAAACACTGAAAACTTAGAATTTTCAATGATTATTTACTTATGTGGGAGAACTTGGAAGTTAAGACAGTGGCTTGAAATTACATGGTACAAAGACTTAAAACCTGATTCCACCGTTTACCTTCTGTGAGACACTGGGCAAATTACTTTTTATCTTTCAGCCTTAGTTCCCTTGCCTGGAAAATAGTGTATTACAGCAGCTGCCTGCACCGTGAGAATTAAGGGGGATAATGTGTGGCACATCTTAGGAAAGTCATGGCACATAGAAACTTCTCAACTAATGATCACTATGTCTACTTATTATATTCCAGGCACTTTCCTCAGTTCTCAGAATTTGAAGAGAAAGTGGACACGGTTCCTAACCTTGTTAGAATACAATCACAGTTAAAATGCTGAAATGGAACTCGGCACTGAATGTAATGTAAACGTAAAGGCAGAAGTGCTCATGTTTACTGAAGAGTAAAGGAGGCTTTAGAGGAAAGGTGGAGTCTGACGTCTGAGATCTGAATGATAAAAGGGAGTCCAGAGGAGTTCAACAGGCAGTGAAAAAAGGGATAGGGTCCATCCCAGGTACGGGAGCCAGAGAAGAATGGGGATTTGCAGAAGGACAGCATGCCAAGAATAGAGTACTGCGTGAGGAAGAAAACAGAGACGATCATCAGCATAGGGTGAGGATCACAGAAGGCCTTGAATGACACGCAAGGAGTTAACGTTTTGCTTGAAGGCTAGCTTTTAAGCTCTACAGGGCAAGAATTTAAGAAGAATCTGTCATATGACCACAATAACAAATGGCACTGAGATAACATTGAAAGAGTTTAAAAAAAATAAAATAAAGCAAGTGAAAAATATGAGATTTTAAAAGAGGAAGTTCTGGGGATGAAACTATAGTTAACGATACTATACTATATATTTGTAAATTGCTAAGAAACAGTAAAAAAAATCCTCATGACAAGAAAAAATTTTTAACTACATGACAAATGTTTACTAAACTTATGATAGTAACAATTTCACAATATATACATATATCAAATGTTGTACACCTTAAACTAACACAATGCTATATGCCAATTATTTCTCAATAGAACTGGGGGAGGGGAAGGAATCTTAAACCAAGAGAGCAATGCGCCTAGAAGGAAGTGAAATGCAAGGCAGGGAAACCAGGGATCAAACAAAGGACAATTAAAGTGAGTGACAAAGAGTGCATGATAGGCCCATGATGAAGCACTAAAAAAAGACACAATTTTTTATTTTGGAAGCAGAAGCAGAACAAATAAGACTTGGTTACTGACTAGATGATTACATGTGAGTAAAAAAAAAATTCTAGAATGATTTATTCGCAGGTTATTATTGTGTTGGTATAATTACCACTTTTAACAGATTAATTCTTACTTGGTGCCTCACCTGCACCCTTCTGAGTATGTGAACAAAGTAAAGAAAGGGTAAAAATATAGCTCATGTTGGAAGCAGGAAATAAAAGTACAAAAAGATATAATGAAACGACATTAAGAAACCAACCACAGTTATGCTCCATTCCCTCTGACCGCTTTCATCGGCCATTTCTTCCCTCTTCTGGTCCTGTCCATACCCTGGTTTCCTTCTTAAAATGAAAATCTCCCTTGAGGTCATATCTATTATTAGATACCACATGATCTTGTTCTTCTTTCATCTCATCCATAATTGTCAAAAAAGTTTACTAACTGTTTTAGTTTCATTCTCAACCCACTATAATCTGAACTTTACATACAATCATCTCACATGATGTTCTTACAATCTGAAAGGCAAATAATATTTTATATAAGTAGAGGAAATTGAAGCTTAGAGAAGTTAAATAACTTGGTCAAAGTCACATTGATAGTAAGAATAGAGATAGAAATCAATACCTTTCTCCAAAACCTAAAACTCCTTAGGTCTAAGAACGCAAATGACTTTTGTAACGCTAAATCCAAAGGAAATTTAAATTTTTATTTACTAACATATAACTAATCCCCTTTTCCTTCTCT
Source organism: Tonatia bakeri (assembly GCA_004024845.1). NCBI lineage: Eukaryota > Metazoa > Chordata > Mammalia > Chiroptera > Phyllostomidae > Tonatia > Tonatia bakeri. Next base: position 5,967 of record PVIA01013153.1, on the reverse strand, counting down.
GCACTCTTAGCTCCATGACACTACATTTATTCTTCTGGTTCTTGCTAAAACTTCTTTAGCTCCTTTCTCTACCTTCTCTTAGTATGTTGGTTTTCAGCAGGATTCAATCACTGACAACACTTAAACTTTGGTATTTCTCAAACATCTGTCTCCAGCCTTCTTCCCTCTCTATATATGGTCCCTGGGAGATTTAATCTAATCTAGCTGTTTTTTCCCCCCCTTTCTGTGTGGGATTGGTTGATCTTCCTGGAGACTGCAGGAAGCAAGCTGGCTCCAGACTACTCCAAGGCCACATTCCTTTGCCTCCAATTCTCAGGTGACCTAGCAGGTGAGACCCAATCAGACTTCTAAAAAACTCCCTAATGGATTCTGATGAACCATCAGATTTAAGAACAATTTGCTCAGGACTGTTAGTGTAGAATACTCTAAGAACAAACATTCAGTATAACAAAACTATTACTTACAGAACATTTAGAATATCGAAGTGCTTTTGCCTACAATATCTCAGCTGATCCTAAGAAAAACTCTGAAACAGGCAACACAGGTATTAGTGCCACTAAACTAGTACAAACACTTCCTCTCTAAAAGACAAAATAAACTATCAAAGTCACCAGTTTAGTAAAAGACAATATGGTCTCTTTATTCTTAGTCTACTATTTCTAACATATCTTAATGACTTTATTTTTGTCTATTGTATTTACTTATTTTTTAATTAAATTTATTTGGGTGAAATTACTTAATAAGATGATACAAGTTCCAAGTGTACCTTTCTATGACAGATAATCTGTATACTGCATTTAAAATCCTACTAATTTTAAAATGACACTATAGTAAAATCAGTCAATAGACACTGATATCAATAAATATGGTTGAATGAATAAAGAAAAATATGAAACTATAATATCTTTTAGTAAATTAAGGTGAAAGTTTACCTGACTTTTGAACTACCAGAAATCTCTATTGCCTGTACAATGACAGATGATAGCCATAAAATGTTAACTGAAGGAAATCAGATGATCCAAAAGTAAAGAAACCAGCAAACATATAAGTAAAATACCAAATTACCAAAGTACACTCCATTCTTCCATCATGGATCACGAAGTTTACTACATTAATTCTAATACAATTTCATCATAAATGAAACTAAAATTTCATAGATACATTCTTGAAATAAACCAGCAGTTTGCTATTCCTAGAAATATCACCAAAGTAAAGCAAAACTGCACTATATATTATATTACTAATAAAGGCTTCATGCAAGTTTTGGTTTGTTAAAACACTGAAGGGATATGTTGGCAAACTTCAGCAAAATGAGTTTAAGCCACTAAAATAACTAAATTTCAAAACATGCCCTGTTTCATACAGCAAAGAATAATGTCAAACTAACTATAAATTTGAAATGTGAATTCATTTGATAAGTCGAAGGCACCAGAAAACCTCTGTGTTTATACTTGATATCGGTATTTGATTTTCAAATGTAATTTATGCACTCATCTAACTCCTGCCCGCGTTATTAGTAAAGTCTGTATAACAAGCTGCAGTTTACACTGTCATTCTGTAATTGCCCCCTGTTGATTGTCTCACTGCAATAATTGGACAAACAATGAATCTTATCCAATTAGTCCATTTGTTATAATTAATGCATCCAATGATAAAAGTGAAGGAACAAGCAAAAATACATGCACATTATAATTTCTTTGTTTGCAAGCCAAGTGAAAAATACTGGGACTATTTTGGAAGTTACCAAATTAAAACTTTTTTTTTAAGAAACATTTAATTTGGTAAGCTTACTCTTGCTTCAAGTTCAACTCAAACTACAGCTTAAACTCATCTGGAAAAAGCAACCAAGTTTTAAAAAAGCTCTGTATTGCAGTTAACCTTAAATTTGTGAAATAAACTTTATATTGTAAGTTTTTGGTAACTTGGACGATAAATTACTTCCTGTTTAAGGGTGGACATCATTTTTTCCAAATAGTTGAATTTACTTAGTTATTTCATATAAAGTTACTGAGGATTAATCACAGTCAATATATTTATCAGCAGTTTAATTATTTTTTAATTTCATTTTTAAATTTTATTTTTTCCATTACAGTTGACATTCAATATTAAGTTTAATTTTTATTCTTAAAAACATTTCTTCTTTAAAAAGAAAATGGTGTTTATGTTAAAAATTACTGACAAATAGGAACATTAAAATCAAATCCTTCACACCTCATCCTTCTAAGATATACATTTTTCCACATATTAACACCTACAATATCAAAATTCATCTAATAATCAACAAAACATGGTTTTAATTGGTAATACTTTTTCTTTATTGGTAACACATAAAATAACTGTCTTATAATCAATGGCATCTTAGATTCAAAGAAATAAAGCACAATGTTTGCTAATGATAAATCTTACAAATATAATTTATGTAAAGGTATGCATCTTAAAAACAGAACTATACATCTTAATTAAATTTATATTAATAATGTATATGCCAATACTTTCTGTAGATGAATGTTTAGGATTTCCCTTCTTTTTATATGTTTTTAAATATATCATCTTTATTATATTTTTTTCCATTGCCATTTAGTCACCTTATTCCCTTCTCCTCTCCCCTGTTTCAGATTTTTGCTGAGTTTAAGTTTAAATGTTAGGAATGAAATCAATGAAACATTTATCTGCTGGGAATTTAAAAAGTACAGAACTTATATAGACTACTAATGGCATATTATTAATAATTAAAAATACATAACAAATCCATACATACATTTTCCAAACCACTTTTTTATCATATGCCAAGAAATGATTAAGTAATTACTACATGTACAGTGTATCCTAACAGATACTCAATTCCTGTTATCCTGAGTCCTTGCAACCAGGATCTCATTTATCACTTTATTAACATGAACTGTAAAGTAATAATTTCCAATTTCTGAATTCACCTTATTTTTCCTTTGGATTTTATTTATTTACATTATTTTCCTCTGATATTTCATTTAGACTAAATGCCCCTCTATAGATATGCATGCAAACATACATGTTAGTTTCATTTAAGAAATACACACACAGATATATGTGTATATATGATGGTAGCTAATTAACAAGTGTTATTTTTCTTCTTCCCTCTTGGGGGTTCAAAAAAACTATAGCAAGAAAGGGTACAATATAGTTTTGAGATTATTCAATGTTTCATTGTTTTTCTTTATAATATGACATCCTTAATTTCTACTTGAGTTTGATAAGTGTTTCCTCATTTAGATGTTTCTGCTTTAAAAGCTACTTCTAGCACCTGATAACTAGCATTCCTATAACAAATATAATAATTATCAATAAATTCACAAAAATGTTAATCATGAAGGATTGTTACTGATTACAATTATGGGGACTCAAGAACATTAAGAATCAAAAGTATTCCACCTATGTCTGATAATCTATAACGCAAAAAAAGTAAATTCTGACAACATGGAAACGTAATTTAACTGTCAAAGTTATAAGCCATATATTTAAAAATGTTTCATCATGTAATATTCTATTATATAATCTAAAACTGAATAGAGCCTTAAGACAATTCTACTGAAACTCTTGAAATAAATGTTATTTTAGAACTTTCTACTATCACTAAACCATGGTTATGTCCCTGTGGTTTCATGAAGGATTAGCTGCACATTTGTTTTTGATTTAACAGATCAAATTCAACCATTTGTTATCTTTTAATATTTAAACTTCCACTCCTTTATTCATGCACCCATTCCATAAAACTCATTCCCTTCTGTTCATGGAGCATCTATTATGTACTTACTATTACTTAATAAATTCCTGCTATTCCACTTGAAAGGCAGCTTGTAAGAACCTGACTGCCATATCATGAAAACATTAAAGTAGAAAAGAGTTGTTTCCTGTCCTACCTCTTTACTTTACACCTGCCACTTCTACTTCAACCCACAACCCTCTACATAACCATGGGCAATCCTTTCAAACTACAGGTGTATTTCAAACAAAATTTACCTGTCCTAAATGCTACTCCAGCTAACCTGACAGACACAGGCAATCTCATAGGGAAAAAAGCCATTAATAAGTTAACCTATTGTCCTGACTGGTGTGGCTCAGCTGGCTGGGCATCATCCTGCAAGGCGGAAGGTCGCCAGCTGGATTTCCAGTCAGGGCACATGCCTGTGTTGCGGGTTCCATCCGAGTCAGGGCACATTTGAGAAGCAAGGGATCAATGTTTCTCTCACATGATGTTTCTCTCCTCTTTCTCCCTTCCTTCCCCTCTCTTTAAAAATAAATCTTAAAAAAAAAAAAAAAAAAAGTTAACTTACTATCCCTCTTAACAAGTAACAACTGTTTTTGTTTGTCTGATTTTTTTAAAACAAATTTTATTTAGGAACAGAGCTTTAATGAAAAGAGACCCTAGGCAGAGAAGTGAGAGTTTAGGCTAGAAGAAGGGGTGTGGCTCCTGGCCCTGGGTTTTTCCTTAAACAGCTATATGCTATGTATTGTTTTCAGGAAATAACAATAGCTAACATTTATTAAATGCATTAATAAATGCATGTTCTGTTTGTTTTAAATGTTACTAAATCATTTTATCCTCAAAGTAATACTACAAGGCAAGTAATATCATTATCCCCATTTTCATGTACAAAAACCTAAAGGTTAAGAAAGTTAAGTTTTTGTCCAGGGTCACAATTCTTGTAGGCAACAAAACTGGACAAATGCAACTGGCTCTAAAGTCAAAGAATTTAACCACATTATCATACTGCATGCCCAATCTAACTCACAGAACTGCTGTAAAGATTAAACGAGACGATACCAAAGCACTCTGAAAAGGGCACTCTACTCCCTGTACGGTTAAGACATTCATCTTTAAGCGACAGAAGCAGTAGTGGTTTTCTTCAGATGAGTCTTTCTAGAGTACATAAAATCTAATATATGGGTTAAATAAACACCAACTCTGACTATGTATCAACCATAAGTTGTTGTTTATGAGTTTAGATACTTTTAAAATTTATGTTTCCATTATTATTGATGGTTAAATTCCAGAATTTATTCCCTTCAATTTTACCTGATATCAATCATTTGGGATTAGCAACAGCCCAATTCATCCAAAATTTTACAAGAAAATATTTACTACATCACAAAATGCTACTAATTAAAATGATGGAACTAAGCTATTTAAATGACTCTTCACACAAAAATTAAAAACTTGGCAAATTCAAAATTTAAACTGTGGCTTATTGGAAAGAACAGACATAAAATATTTCAACTAATATAGCAACTCTAGACTGTATATTAATTTCATTTCTAAGTATACATTTTCCTCCAAAATGATAACCTTTGTCTGATAAAGATGATCAATGAACTGTTTTATTCTAACAGCCTAATAACAACATATAGGCAAGTTCAATTGTACTTTCCTGCCTACAATTTAAAGTCCTCTATCAGAAAGTCCTATATCCTTGAACAATAGTTTTTAGCAACTGTTCAGTATCTTCCCATATATATTACATGTATTATCAATACTATTAATATGTTATCTTCCCAGTACAATTTTCACCTCATTTTCTCAAGAATGCTATTTCTGGAACAAATGCTAAATTGATCAATGCTGTGCAATATTAAAGTAATTTACTGTTAATAATCTATTTCTAGCAAAACTACACACATCACAGAATGAATCAGATACTCGAGTGTAATAACTTACTGTTCCTTCCCATATCACTTTACATCTTTCAAAAATCCATGTTTCTCTACTATCATTTTAATCATTTCTAATTTCCCTTATGTACATTGATTTCTTTTCTTGAACCCAATTCACTTCTGCTATCTTTTGTCTCTCGCTATCCTCCCAATCCTCAGATTTAAACTTGAAAAAGTTTAAACTTCCTCTTGTTTTATGTGTTGTTTTTAGAATCTTTTTTTTTAAATATTTTATTTATTTATTTTTAGAGAGGGAAGGGAGGGAGGAAGGGAGGGAGA
>PVIA01013152.1:0-31854 GCA_004024845.1 Tonatia bakeri | reverse complement strand
AACTGTAATAGCATAATCAATAAAATAAAGACTTAAAAAAAAGAATTGCATTGTTAAGAAAACTCAGGCGAACAGTTGACTGCTGCATTATTAATTTTTTTTAATGAGGAAAATGGTGTCAGGGACCAGATTGTTTCAGTCGCAGATTATATTCCTTCCTCTGCTAAAGCCAGATTAAAGAGTCGGCCATTTGACAGGCTCTTCTGAACAACAGTCTATTTAAGATGTTGGATATGACTAGGGGAAATTGGAAATATGGAGCCAGTCAACTCAAGTCTCTAAGTACAATTCTTTTCATAACTGAACAAAAATAAAAAGTGTTTTCTCTTCTGCCAAAGAAGATGATGCCTTTGTGTGAAAATAAAAGCATAGCATTGCACAGGTATTCTATACTGGTTTACCTGCTGCGCACTTTTCAATGGGTGGAGCAGATTCAAGTTTTGAGTTGAAGCTGTAAGGCAGACCCCAGCCCAGAGAACAACCAGACAAGCAGCTGGCTGAAGTTCCAAAAGGATACAAATATTACTATTTATTAAGAATGAGTGGGTTTGTTTTGGTATTTAAATTTTAAACTCTTTTTGGAAAACGCATACTCCTTTCCAAAAAAATCCCCTGCATGTAGCACATAGAAACAAAATCTATAGACAAAATGGAAATACTTTTCTGCCCTGGAAATACAAAAGAAAAAACAAAAACAAATATATATATATATGACCAAGACCATTTTAAACAAGTTAAAATGCTATGTTACATCAGTGAATTTAACAATTACTTATTTTGAACATAAAGAAGGTATGAGGCTGAGATTAATGTGTTTATCCCTGTCTCTGCCAAACATTGAATTGTTCACTTCCTCTTGAGTCTCTTTGTAAACAGGAACAACTCTTTTTGGACTTTTAATTCCAAATTAATTTCAGACTTACAAAAACATTGCAAAAATTGTACAAAGAGTTCGTTATACACTTTAACCAGCTTCTCTGTGAAAAATTCTTCTGATAGTACAGCACTGGTGTACTAATGGAATAACTTATTCAGCATAAAGTTATTCCATGCAATAGTGTGTGTATCTAGGAAAATCATTTCACAACTCAGGTAAAGCAATGAGTCATAGAATCCTCTAGTCATATATTTACCCGGTAACCCAGAATAAGTTGACTTCATAGAACTTTGGAATGAATGATCTACTGAAAATGCAGTATCACTCCAGGTAGGGCTATGATACCTTGTGAGCTGGAGATGCTGTCCTACAGGATGCCATACATGCTTTGAATTGGCAGCTAATATACGGTGTTCTTTCTCCCAAAGCCAACTCCAAGAACTAGGAGTAGAAGTGGTTCCTCTCACTATTATATTTAATTACTCTCTCCTCCACAACACTGGCTTCTAATGACTTTTTCCTTTATTTCCATAATGTTGGTTTTAGATGTTACAGAGGTATTTGTTACCAGGGAAGAAGGCTCCCATCGTGGACATATGTGTGTGTGTAGGGGTACCATTAAGATGGTTTTCTTAGTTTGAAGTGACATTGAGATTACCACCTGGCCATTCTGGGCTCCTTGTGCCCCTGAACCAAGAGACAAATAAAGAGGTCACTAACCTTGTTGAGATGATTGATTCCAATTGACAAGGAAAAGTTGTATTGCTCTGGCAATGGAGACATCTGGGACCCAGAGAATTCACTGAGCATTTAGTACTTTCATACAGATTAGTATAAATTAATGGAAACGAGGAAAATTCAGTAAAGGCTGAACTACCAAAGGGTGAGCCTCTTCAGAGTAGAATGTGTAGGTCACTCCACCGATAGAGCATTTCTATTGCCAAGGTGCTGGTCAAGGACAAAGGGAAGGTGGAATGGGTGGTAGATCAATTCCTAGAGAGAAGGCCAGAAAGTGTGTATTTTACATATATATGATGAATTTAAGTTCTGTGTATATTGAGACAGGAAAAAAACAGCCTGTGACCTTTGACAGCTGGTCTGATACTCATAACTAGACCACATGGTTTTCCTGTTGGACATAAACAATCTCATGGGACATCAGTATCAGGCAAGGTCAAAATTCATAATAAAATGAGGAAAAAGCAAGGTCACTGAGCCAGCCACACACACACACACACACACACACACACACACACACAATCCCCTCCCAGACAATGAGTTATCTGCTGCTTCTTTTTCAACTACAGATTTCTCACTATCTAGTTTGTCCCCCGTATTACATAACACTTACTGATAAATCTGATCACAGAATTGGCCCTTCTTTCTGACAGCACTGTATTTAAGATGAACCTCTACTTCCTTGGACCCTCCGCAGCTCACCCAACTAAAGCCCAAGTCCTATAGCAGATTATTTATAACACCCTCAGACCGAGACCCCTCTCTGTTTCCTATGGCGGGGGTTCTCTCTCAGTGAAACAAGTAGTAAACCCAACTTGTTCAACTTACCGTCTCTGGCAATATTAACCATGTACTTCTGTTTTCCCCCTTTCTCTCCCTCCACTATTTCACACAAGTAGTGTTCTCCTTAATTTTACAATTAGTTTTTAGGTTACAGAATACCCCAGTGAGATTTCAACTGAGTTAGGTGAGGAAACACTGATGAGACATTCTCTCCCTTGTTGAGGGAGAAGGTGAGGGTATCTTAGTTTATATGAAGGTTAGTTGTATCATGATAGGCAGAAACAAGTAGTTGCTGTTGTAGAAACTTGGAGGGTGAAGACAGATGCTGAAGAGCAAGCAGGGATACACTCTGCCAAACATTTGCCTGTTCACTCTCAGCTCTGTTTCCCTTTCTTGCTTCATCATGCTCTACACAGGGGGCCTGATATGTGCAAACCACAGTGCCCAGGATCCCTCTCCCACTGGCTTCTGATAAGGTTTGGCTAAAGGGAGGGGTTGCCAGAACATGGGCAAGCTGGAGTGGGGGAAGAGCCAGGGGTGCTTCTAGTGGCTACACCTCCTTTGTGGTTTGTGGTCTGGTCAGAAAGCCACGCCCTTCTAGTGCTTCTGCCTGGCTCCAGCTCACATGGGAGGCTGTCTCCCCTTGTTTCTGATAACGCCATATGCTCTGTTTGCTCACTTGCCTTAAAATGGTAGCAACTTCCTGATGTCATTTTCTGATTGCTTTAACTTTTCTTGTTTTCAACTCTTCTAACATTTCTGTAAGTAGTTACCCATACTAAAAACCCTCTCTTGAGATATGGATTGAATTATGTTTTGCTCTTACCTGAGATGATGTCTGTGATAATGCCAAATTTGTAGATTCCTTTTATACATCTTTGTGGAAAACAGATTATGAATTTTGTCACTGATTATGTGGATAAAATTACATTTTCCAAAATGGGACAGCTTAATTCTAAGAAGCTTAATGTGATTTTTGATAGCCAAATCCTATGGAATCACGAATCACAAAAAGCAGATGTGAACCCATCATTTCCCCCACATTCTTGCCTTATTCTCCCTAGTTACATGCTATTTCAGTAATGCTTGTGAATATTTGAACCAATAAAGTGAAAACAACTCTTAATAGTCATTTCCTAATTGTTTGAGATTGTAAAACAGAAATAACAAGGCAGGAGTAGAGGGCTAAAATGAATCATAAATTTTTTTAAGTATATTTTATTGATTATGCTATTATAGTTTTTCCAATATTTCCACCTTTATCCTCCCTCTGCCCTGCACCCACCAACCCTCCAGCATTCCCTGCCACTTAGTTCATGTCCGTGGGTTGTACATATAAGTTCTTTGAGTTCTCTGTTTCCTATGCCATTTTTGACCTCTCCCCATCTATCTTATGCCTATCAATTATGCTTCTTCTTTCCTGTACCTCCCCTCCATTCCTCCCCTCCCCCTCCCCACTGAAAGCCTTCCATGTGATGTCCATTTCTCTGATTCTGTTTGTGTTCTAGTTGTTTGCTTAGTTTTTGTTTTCATTGTTTTTCTTTTTCTTTAGGTTTATTTGTTGACAGTTGTGAATTTGTTGTCATTTTACTGTTCATAGTTTTTGATCTTCTTCAATTTCTTAGATAAGTCCCTTTAACGTTTCATATTATAAGGGCTTGGTGATGATGAACTCCTTTAACTTGACCTTTCTGGGAAGCACTTTATCTGCCCTTCCATTCTAAATGAAAGCTTTGCTGGATAAAATAATCTTGGATGTAAGTCCTTGTCTTTCATGACTTTGAATATGTCTTTCCAGCCTTTTTTGCCTATAAAGTTTCTTTTGAGAAATAAGCTGATAGCTGTATGGGCACTCCTTTGTAGGTAACATCTCCCTTCCTTTTGCTGCTTTTAGGATTCTCACTTAATCTTTGATTTTGGGTACCTTAATGATTACGTGCCTTCATGTGCTCCTCTTTGGGTCCAACTTCTTTGGGACTCTCTGGGATCCTGGAGTTCCTAGAAGTCTATTTCCTTCTCCATTTTGGGGGAGTTTTCCTTCATTATTTGTTCAAGTAAGTTCTCAATTTCTTGCTATTGTTGTTCTTCTTCTGGGACCACCATAATTCAGATATTGGAACATTTCAAGTTGTCCCAGAGGTTCCAAAGCCTCTCCTCATTTTTTTTTGAATTCCTGTTTCTTCATTCTGTTCTGGTTGGATGTTTATTTCTTCCTTTTGTTCCAAATCATTGATTTGAGTCCCTGTTTCCTTCCTGTCACTGTTGTTTCCTTGAATATTTTGCTTTATTTCACTTTGGGTAGTCTTCTTTTGTTCTTTCATTTTTTGACCAAGCTCAATCAGTTCTGTGAGCATCCTGATCACCATTGTTTTGCATTCTGCATCAGATAGGTTGGCTATCTCCTCATTGCTTAGCTCTCTTTCTGGAGTTTTGCTCTGTTCTTTCATTTGGGCCATATTTCTTTGTCTTGGTGCACCTGTTAAATTGTAAGGCGGGGGAGCCTTACATATTCAACCAGGCAGGGAAACCCTCCTTGCTGTGCTGAGGTGCTGCTTGTGGGGCAGGGGCCAGAGAGGGAATGATGCAGCTTGCCTGCTCGGCTCTAGCCCACTTTTCAATGAACCCTCACGTGTGACTGGGAGTTTTTACCACCACGGCCACTGCCATAGTCCACATTCAGGTCTGAGTCTCAGTTTCCCATTCAATCAGCCCTGCCCAAGTGATCCACTGCCTCATCATGGGTTCTCTCCATCTGCCTGTCTTACTGGTCTGGTTGGTCTGGTTGATTGTTTCTTTAATTCCTTGGATGTCGGAGTTCCATGCAGTTTGATTTTCTGGCACTTCTGGTTGTTTATTGATTTTAGATTGGTTGTTATCTTGCTTTTGGTTGTATGAGGAAGTGAAGGGTTTCTACCTATGCCTCCGTCTTGGCCAGAACTCTGAAGCATAAATCTTAACACTTCTTCTGTCCCCAGAAATTGGTTGAAGGACATGAACTTCTCGTTATAATGCAAATATATCCTGGGTTTAGCAGGAGATATACACCCATCCTGCTGGAGAAGAGGATCTTAATTTTGTATTCTCTCCGTGGATACTTGTCTCTATCTACTTCCTGAAGGCTAATTAGTACTCTATGAAGCTTTCAAGAGGAGACTTGAATGAATCTCAAACCTGACATGTCTCTAGGAGTCTTCTGGGGTAGGTCATCATATTTGCAAAGTACCTCATATTTAAGCAAGAGGAAATAAAATCTGAGTGTAGGAAGAATCAATTAAAAAACACATCCTATCTCTAAATTAGGTACAATTTATTATTGGAGTTTTTGTGTTGATTCATCTTTTGTTGATGTTTTTGTTTGGGTGCTATAGTTGGAGTCACAGCTGGAAGGTTTTTTTAATACAATATTTAAATAGTGAAGAAATAATTCATTTATGAATAACAGTGTATCATTGGTAGACATTCTGCTTGGGTTAGGTAAAACCTAAGTAAAATTCTACTTGCTCTGTGCTAATTAAATGCTGCAGAGAGCCTGTTGTTCCCCACAGGCTCAGGGAAGAGTGCTCAAACATCATTTGGGCCCAGGGGAATTTTGTATCTTTTTTGGTTTTTCACTATATATTCAGTAAATCGGTCTCTTGTGGCTGAAAAGAATTAACACACCTCCTTAATTGCCCAAATTACCTCCTTAGAACTGTGGAAAATCTAGCTCTATGTCTTTGAAGAACTTTGAGCAAGTTGGATGAAAGCAATCTCCAAGAAGCAAGTAGAAAGATATGCTATTTATTGAAGTGTTGAGTGTGTTTATTAGATGAGTCTATTAGCCACAAGGGATATTTAAAATTTTCAGCAAGTAAATGTTCAACCCAGATTAGCTTTGTGCATCTCTCTCTGTCCACATACTCCATGAGCACACATCATATTATATGCTGTATCTTCTCTTAATTCAGGAAAGGTTTCTTTTATCTCTTTTCTGTTGTTGAAGAGGCACAGGATCATAGAGGGAGCAGAGTAATGTCAAGGAATTAGTGTTAAGAAGAAAGAAAGGTGAATTTCATCATGTATATATGCATAAATTCAGGGCTTAAAACATATCAAGCCATAGTCATTTTAGAATTTGAAAAAGAATTAAAAATGTTCCTGGTGGTTTTTTGATTCATACCTGTTTCCCACCTCTGAGCCATTTCCATTTGGTTGCAAATCTAAATATAACCAAGGTCTGAATACTTAGTTCAAATCTCTCTTTGGAGTTTTCTGACAATAGTCTAACCTATGGAGATCTCTTTCCTTTGAGATCTCATTGTCTATTGTCTATATAACTCTGAGACAAAGTATTAGGTATTCAGTCAAATTCAATCAATATTAGTGAAATGAATCACTCAGAAATTGGATCTTTTATTACCTTGTATTCTGTTTGAAAATCACATTATTGCATGCTATTTGCATTTCCTCTGTTTAAGCCTTACTTCCCTTCAGGATTATAAATTTATTGAAGGCAGGGATTAGGATTTATATCACTTGAGTTAGTTTTAAGGTCTCCTGCAGGCCTGTCTGGAAAAAGTACAGCCATTGTTCATATAATGAGAATGGTTTGCTCAAAATTGATGTAGCCTGGCAGCCAAGGAGAGTGGACTGGAATACGCATGCATGAACAATGACAACTGTACTGCACTAGTCAGTGGGGGTGGTAGGTGCCATTGAGTGAGCATGTGTACTGTGTGCTCATCACTTTCAAAATGACTGAGCAAGTAGAGCAATGTATCTCCATCAAATTTTGTGTTAAACTTGAACATTCCTCCATGGAAACTATTCACATGATTCAGAAGTCCGCAGCTATGGGTAGCTAGTGATTGGCAGCTTTATCATGACAATGTGCCCACTCATACATCACATCTCATGCAGAGTTTTTTGGCAAAACATCAAATCACCCAGATGACTCAGTCGCACTATAGCCCAGATTTGGCACCCTGTTATTTCTGGCTTTTCCCAAAATTGAAATCACCTTTGAAAGGGAAGAGATTTCAGACCATCGATGAAATTCAGGAAAATGCAATGGAGCAGCTGATGGTGACTGGGAGAACTGTGTGAGGTCCCAAGGTGCCTACTTTGAAGGGGACTGAGGCATTATTGCTGTATGTACAACATTTCTTGTATCTTGTGTCTTCTTCAATAAATGTCTCTAGTTTTCTTGAGGCATTCTACAATAAATGTTCTTCTGGACAGACTATATATATATATAATAGTCTATATGTATGTGTGTATATATATATAATGTTTATATATATATAGTTTTTGTGTTTATATTTATATATACATACATATAGTCTTATATATACAAGGTCTGTCTAGTAGGTATCCAGCAATGTAATATGAAAAATTGAGACATTTGCCCTGGCTGGTGTGGCTCAATGGAATGAGAACTAGTCTGTGAACCAAAGGGTTGCTGGTTCAATTCCTAGTCAGGGCACATGCTTGAGTTGTGGGCCAGGTCCCCAGTGGGGGGCATGCGAGGGGTGACCACCTGTTGGTGTTTCTCTCCCTGTCTCCCTCCCTTTCCTTCTCTCTAAAAATAAATAAATAAAATTCTTTTAATAAATTGATACATTTATTTAAGATAAAAGATACAAGAAACATTATACTAAGGACTGTGGTCATGGTTATCTAATATATCCTGAACAAATTTCCCTAGTTTTATGTTTCAGAGGGTAGGAATTATACTTAAAATATTTTTTATTCTAAAAGATCCTCGAGTCCCACAAATTGACCTACTTTTGCCTTATTAATAATTTCTGAGTATAAGGTCACAGGTAGTAACATTCCTCAACTGCACCATCTTTCACAACAGTGGGTGTGTGTGTTTGCTCTAAATTTGTATATGAACTCCTTAAGTGACCATTCCCAGGATATAGAATAAAACTTCTCTTATTAAATATAATTAAGCCACACTACATTGCAAAATTAAGCCACACTACACTGCAAACTAATTCACAGAAAAAACAAAACAGTGTAACTCCCAAGCTATACTAAGACATATGCTTATAAGCCAGGTTATATGAATTTCCTACGGTGTCTATCTTTTTTGGCTTAAAAATATCCTATGTCTTCTTGAACTGGATTAGAACTTCAACATTCATAATCCTGAGTGGGGAATAAAATTTCCTTTGTAAATGACAGTTTGCCTTGGCACTATTTAGGAAAGGAAAGTGAGCCTTCTTTTAAACATTTCTTAGCCCTGTGATATCTCCTCATTCTCATTTTCCTTTTTATAGGGAAAGATTGTAAAAATAAAGTTGGTGCAGAGGACAAGATGTGTGTGTTAACCTTTGACTGAAAGGGTGCAGAAACTGCAAAATTTATAGAACAATTTTGAGAGGTGAGGAGGCCATTCTTAAGGTGAAAGTGTCTCACAGAACAATCTCTGTTTGTTTGCTTAAGGTTTTTACAGTCCCCCAAAGGGCACCTTTTGACATATGAAATGAAACCAGGCATCTAGGCTGGGAGACTCGGGTGTCCACAGCAGCACCCGATCAGGAACCCTGTTTTGTTTGTTCTTCCCTCTGACTTAATGGCCCCGTCTTATTACTGTCTCAGTGTTCTAGCACTTCTCTCCCTTCCTTTCCCCTAACTTCACTTTTATTTTTGCTTAACATATTATTAAACACAATTTTTGTCATGGTCATCAACTTACACTTAATATCTTATTGAATGCCTTTTTCTCTAACCTTGGGCAGTTTAGAAAGAATATTTTATACTATAGATATGCATATTTTGATTAATAGAAATAATTTTCTACTACAAATTTTCACACATGCACTACCATTTACCCTTCAACCTGTTTCTAGAACACACATCTGAAGTAGATAAGGAGTTAGTCAGTCATCATGAATGAATGTTAAAGTGACTAAAAGAAAGATCGAGGGGAGCTCTGTGGGGCTGACAACACCTGGTTTATCTTGATATCCCCGAACCTGGGTAACCAGATGGTATGTGCCTCTGGTGCCATGTAATAGGAGACACAGCACAAACTCTGACATGTTCTTGACAAAAGAAAATTGAACCTGACTCCAGTCAAGGTCACTATTACTTTCAGGGAAATATAAGGGTGAGAGGAAGAAAAAAAAAATCATGAAGAATCAGGGAGTCAAATCAAGAATGCAGGACACAAGACAAGTCAAATAACCTGGTCTCTTTCCAGATAAATGACAGGAGAAGTTAGGGGCTGCAAGCTTGTTAATATTTCAATTAGATTTAACAAGCATGACAACCAAATGCAATGTTTGGCTTCTATTTAAACACGCCAAATGTAAAAAATGCTATTTATTGAGACAATTGGGGGTATTTGAATATAAACTGAGTATTGGGTGTATTAAGAATTATTGCTACTTTTTTGATGTGATATCATTTTATTTATATAAAAAGCATTTATAAGATATATATTTGGATGTATTTACAAATTAAACTTTGTCTGGAATTTAAACTATTTTAGTTTAAAATGGAAATATTCTACTTAAAAAAATGCCATTGGGATCAATGAAACAAGATTGTCTAAATATGGTTAATTGTTGTAACTTAGGAATTCATTATACTACTTTCTCTATTTCTGTGTGTGTTTGAAAATGTCCTTTTGAAGTTTTAAAAAATAATAAAATTAAAATTGATACATCCATTTGATAGTCTCATATGCTATTCAAAAATGGCATTGTATCAACTTTCTAATGTGATGTAAAGCATTTTCTATAATGATATGTCTTTTAAAAGGCAGGAAATAAAATTTTAGATATTCTCATTTATACAGCAAATAAATTCACATAGGAAAAATGACCTAGGAAAAAAATCTACAAAATATTTTGTCTTTGATTAGCCAAACAATGAGTAATATTTTTTACTATACTATTTACTTGTCTGTAGTTTGCAAATATCAAAATTTTATCCAGTTTTAAAATTTTTCATTGAGATACTTAATAGTTCTTATTTTGACTTGCAAATTCACTGTCCCTGGGGCATGAGCTACTCTGTTTAGTAATGTGAATTGAGAAAGGGTTAAAGTCCAGCTTCCAGTGTCTGATAGTCTGGGGATCTTAAGCGGGGTGGGGGAGATGAACCCTGATACAAAGAGCCTTAGGGCACAATAGACCCAGGCTTGATTACTCCCATTTGCCTTCTGCATGTCATCTGTATTCTGTCTCCTGTAAAGCCTAAAGGAGGAGAACATCAGGAGACTGTCTCCATCCATTGCAACTCCCCAGCCCTGGAGGATTGGGCAGAGATGGGGCAAAAGCTACTGTCGGGACGGTTGCTCCCAGTTCCAATAGACTACCCCCTCCAGTGAGGCTTTCACAGTCTCTTTTAATTCCTTGGGACATCTGCACTGGCATCAGCCAAGCTGCAATTGACTTTTATGGTGAAGATACAGGAAATGATTGTCCCAAATACACAGAGGAGAGGCCCATGCAGTATTTACAAAGTTTTATTCTGACACATGCTCTCATTTCTCTTTCAGCTGTCCTCTGCCCCAAGCTTCAGGCAACTACCACCCCTCAAAACGTCATTGAAATCAGCTTCAGTATTACTTTAGACAGGTTAGTTTCTGAAATACATTTTCCCCTCTCACATCTATGGTTATTCCAGGATTGATTTTTACAGAGGAAGCCAGATGCCCCATGTTAAGTTGCCATATGGGCAGGAACCAGAAGTTCCTACTATGTTGAATAAATATTTTTTTCACAAACTGATGTCCTGTTTTATAAGGCATCTGTTCACTCTTTTGCCCATTTATCCCCTGGGGTCTTTGGATTTTAAACTGATTTTATGAGCTATTTACCTGTTATGGATATTGCCATGTTTTCTGCTATTCTAATGTAAATATTTTAATGTAAATTTAAAAATAAGTATTATTTTCATTTTTGTTTGCCTTTTATATGTTGTTAATGAATAAAATAAATTTTATACTTTCAATGTAGATTATTATATCCACCATTTCCTTTGTGATGTCCCCTGTTATTCTTAAGCTTAGAGAGCTCCCAGGGGTCAGAGGAGATCAAGAATAGGAAAAAATTAAGTCACGTAAATATGTAGAATATTTATGTGTAGTAAGCATCCTGATAAACATAAAGCAAAAAAAAAATAAAGTCCAAAAAATGTGAAAAACCTACCCATCAATGACTAGTAATATGGAGCAAAATGCTCCGACTGAATCAAGGCTTGTACAAATTGCCTAACATATATTTAAAAAGTCTTTTAAGGTGCTCTTTGGAACAAGGAAAACCCAGGATCCAGGAATCAGGATCCAAGACTCTTGTGTTTTGACTGCATTTGAAACTTACTTAGGGTTAAGCTTACGTGTTATTTAGCTTTATTGGATCTCAATTAAAAATAAATAAATAATGATAATATAATTGAAAGTGCATAGTTTTAACATTTGAAACATTTTAAAATGAATTTTATAACTTAATCAATAATAATAATAATAGTAACAAGAAAGGAAGTGACTAACTGCTTGGAGCAAGTAAAACAGTTCATGGGCTGTTAAATGATTTTATGCTCTTTTTCTAAAGAATTAGATAATGTGTAGAAATAATATTAGAAACCCAGAATGATATGGCTTCACTATGTCATAAAGTGATGAAATAAACCCAGGTGTTTGCAGTGAGTCCAGGCTTGGACATGTATTTAAGTCTGTCTACTGTTTTCATTGCAACATCCAGGACCGATGAAGTTCATAGAATATTCCTGTGGAAGCCTCCTGGCATTGGTTAGACTCTTGATGGGTTAAAAAAGTAAATCAAAGGTCAACACTATTGTGTTAGTTAAGACCTAAGTTCAGCTGCAGATAACAAAAACACAGAAAACATCATTTAAATGGAGAGAAGTTCATTTTCTCAGACATGTAACAGATTTTAGGCAGACATTCCGCAGCTGATGTGGAGGCTCTGTTCCAAAGACCTACACTCACTCCTTCCATCTTTTTATTTTACTGGAGATATAATTTTCATATAGTGTTGAGTTAGTTTAAGGCATACAGTGTGTTGATTTGGTACATTTATATATTGCAAGATCATCACAACTGTAGCATTAGTTAACACTTCCATCCGTTCATATAATTGTCACTTATTTGGGGGATAAGAACATTTATGATCTAGTCTCTTAGCAGCTTTGAAGTTTACAATACAGTGTGGTTGACTGTAATCGAAATGTTGCACATTCAATCTCCAGAATTCATTCATCTTTGAACTGCAAGTTCATGCCCCTTGACCAACATCTCCCCCATTCACCCACCTCCCAACCCCTAGTAACCACACTCTGCATTCTGTTTCTGTGAGCTTGGCTTTTCAAAATTCCACATGTCAGTGATATCATACAGAGTTTGTCTTTCTCTGTCTGATTTATCTCACTTCATATACTGCCCTCAGGCATCTCTCTCTCTCTCTCTCTTTCCTCTCTCTCTCTGACATCTTTTTTATCCATTCATCTGCTGACAGACATTTAAATTGTTTCCGTGTCTTGGCTATTGTGAATAATGCTGCACTAAACATGGGAGTTCAGATATCTTTTTGACATCCTGTTTTTATTTGTTCCTTTTATTTATTTGTGTGTATGCTCTGTTAGGTTGCTGTGATCATCAGTGTTGTCCATAGCTCACTACCATGATTATGTTTCAAGCAGAAGGATGGAAGGAAACAAACAAAAAGGACATGCCCCTCACTTTAAGGATATAATTCAGAAATTGCACAATCCACTTTCTCTTATATATCAATGCCAGACATCAGTCAAAGGTCTATCTACTATTGCTACAAATGGTAATGGGGAATTTAGTTCTTATACTGCACAGTCAAATGTTAAGCTAAATATAAAACTCTGAGAGTGAAGTAGCGGGTAGATATTAAGCTGTTATTAGCAGCTTCTGCTCATTAGTTCTTTTGGTGTTGGAATTCCTGCCTACTCAAATCAAAATTTTTTATTTGTTATTGGATTGTTGTATTGTTTTAAACTCTTAATGGACTTACAGACTGTACTTGAATTCCTGGCAAATTTTGAATAAATATTTAGAAGAATACAAAGTGGTCATTCAGAGTTTAGTTCATAAACCCATGAAGATAGGCCCATTAAAAATGGGCCTTTAAAATAAATGAGTAGTGATGAAAATATCATGGGATAGAAAGAGAAAAATGATTCATTCTTTGAATAAATATTTATTATGTATCTACTATACTTCAGATACTGGTCTACACTGCCAGTGAAATGGTGAGCCCAAGCCATCCTGGTCTCTGCCCTCAAGAAAGGGAGTAAGGTGTTACTCAGAAAATAGCACAAATAAATGTGGAATTGGAACTGAGGCCATTGCTGGGAAGAAAGTTGAATGGTGCCATGAGACCGTATGCTAGGGGCCTTTACGCAGTGGAAGAGATCAGGGAAGTGATGAAGAGATCTGAGATGAAGGATGAGTTGCCTCAGAAAAGAGATTGAGTTCTACAGAATTAAGACCTCTCTCCTTTCTTCTTTCTTCTCTCATTTCCTCTCCCCCTCCCCTTCCTCCTCCTTTTTACTCTCCTCCTTCTTAACCCCTTTACCCTCCATTTTCCTTTCCTTTTCCCAATCTTCTCCTTTTTCCCTCCTTCCTTTCCTCTCCATCTCCTCCCTCCATTTTTCTCCACCTTCTCTCTATTCTTCCTTCCCTCCCTCCCTCTGTCTGTCTGTCTGTCCCTCCTTCCCTTCTCTTCCTCCCTTCCTTCTTTCCTTACACAGATTGTATTAATCTCTGCTGATTTCTCAAACTGGATCATGTCACTGTTCTGAAGATAACTTGGTTCCAAGTCTAGGTTTTGAAGACAGACTATGTGAAAGTTAATGTTCCATATATATTTTTAATATTTTTAGACAGGGGTACTATTAAAGATTGGTTTAAAATTCACACATGATGAGTCATTTGCCTAATAGGTTTACATTCTGTTCTCTAACTGATTTTGATTTGTGTTTATCAACAACAGAGAAAAATTCTTGATCTTACCATTGAATATCTCCAAGTCTCCTAAAGTTGAAAACTTAGTCCCTCTTTGATGAATTCAGTATCTTTTGGTCCATGCTCAGTTTTTTAGCATCTCTCCCCTCTGTCCTTTTTATGTCCCTTCCTCTGATTCCTGCCCTAATCTCACCACTACCACTACTATCATCATTATTGCCCCATCTCCTGCCAGTATTCAGGACCAAGAGGAAGCTTATAGAGTATCATGGTGATAAGGAGTGAGGCTCGCTGACCCCTGTGGACCTCTGGTTGAGGTGAACTCCTCCTGGCAGCTCTTTGGGTGTTGATCTTTGTCCTTGCTACCTTTGCTGCTGACCTATCTGTGGCTGGTATAACCTGTAGTCTCCTTTCTCAGCACAGAAAGTCCATGGTAATTGCTCCCAGGTAAGCTGGACACCATCTCTCTCTTATGCCTAATGCCTGCCCAAACATCTTACTGGTGTTACAGATTCCAAGAGAGCTGCCTTTTGATTCCTGGTTTGGGAAGTTCACCCAGTTTCTTTATGCTAGAGAATCACAACCTTCCTGGAGAATGTGTAGCATCAGCTGTCTTCTGAATTCATCAGGGAGACATAGGAATTTCTGGATCTGGTAAATGCCATGCTCAGGCTAAGAGGAAACAGGGAGCTATTTCAGGCTCCTTTGCCTGGCCCCTTCCTTCCATCATTTCTATTCTTATTACTCAAGTGCTGTGTTCAACATGACCACACACCAACCTCAAGGGCTCCTTTGTAAGGCATGCAGTCTTTGGAGCGGTGGCTAGGTGTGTAAGCAATAATTGTCTTGCTCTGGAATTCTATTGAACCATCAGCATATTTTTACAATCACGACTTCCACTCCTTCCTCAGTTGCTCCATTTGACTCTGGGGCTGCCTTGGAGGCTTGAGTAGGAAGATCCCCCTTCTCCTGAAAATTCTCTGTTATTTTTCTCTTCTTGTCAGGTTGGAATGGTCCTAAATCATTTCCTTCTGATTCCCAAGATAGTATTCACCCTCCAGTTTCTTATAGAAATAAGTATTAAAGTCATATCTGTTTTAATAGAGGAAGAGATGCAGAAAAAAATTTCAAATTACAGATAAGGAAAATGTTATCAAGGAATATTTTAAAAATATATTATCCTGCTGCAGAATGGAGGGACAGGTATTCTAGGCAGAAGGAATAGCATGCAGAGAGTCTCTGAGGTGGGAAGGAACAAGGCCAGTGTGGTGGGAATGGAGAAGGGGATGGTGGCTATCCTAGGAGACAGGGCTGGAGACAGTGATACCAGATAATAAAGAGCCTCCTATACCAGGTGAAAGGGGTTTTGTTGAAAATGATTTGTATATCCAGGTAAGGAATAGGGCTGTGACTTCTTCTGAATCTTCAAAAAAATACAAACAAACAACAGAAAAAATGGTTTTTCTTTTGAGCATCCTGTTGCATTGTATTTAGCCTGGGACCTGGTACCTTTCATGCTTCCAAGTGGTAAGTGCAGAATGAATGCCCACTCTGGATCCCATCCATGGGTGATGAGTCCTGGGTGAACATGGAGACCTGTGGGGTGAGGGTTATTGTGTTAGAGATGTGCTTACTCTTTTCTGTTTAGATCTGCTGACACCATTGCTAGTTGTGACAAACAGAAAGAGGCAATGCATACGGGGTTCAGATTGTGCAAGGTTCTTTCTTATAGGCCTGATGGTCATTTCTGTGGCAGTTTCAGAATGCGGTTTTAGTTTTTGTACAGCAGACAGGAGAAGACCTAAAACATGAGGGCAACACTGCAAAGCAGCATGTGCTGTCTGAGCTGTGAGCCTTTCCTTCGAGTCAGTGTGGTCAAGGGCCACAGCGCATGGCGTGAGATAGCTTGCTATCGCCCAGGACAGAGAAGGGGTGGAGGCTTGGATGGAGCCATTTGTTCAGGTGGATTTGCATCTTCTTCTTCTTCTTCTTTTTTTTTTTGTCTGTAAAAGACAAATATTGAAATTGGTTTTCTGTCTCCTGTGAGGTATTTGTACTCTTTGGACCCTAACCTAACCTCAAGCATTTGTTATTTTCAGTGTCAGAATACGTTTTATCTTTCTCAGTGAAAGATTTTAGGAGCAGCCTAATGAGATTAGTTGACAATAGTTTTTGTTTCCTGAGCTTTAAAAGGTAGTCAGTGTAAATTTAGAAAGGAGATTGAGTTGTTTGAGATTGCTAGAGAAAGTATTGCTGCATTTAATGAGGACAAATCATAAAAGAAGGAGCAAAAAGAAAAAGATAACATTTTCAAGTTTCAAATATACTTTCCTTGAAAACTCGTGTGGTATAATTTATACAATAATTTAACTGAAGTCATCTGTGATATATAATCCCAGCTTCAACACTAATGATCTTTGTGGGCTTGGAGAAGTCTTTTGATATGCTGGTGACTCAGTTTTCAGAAATTATTTAGAAAAAACAGAATTGAAGATGAGATAGATGCTTTCTTATTTTTCTTTCTGTGTCTTATCATGTTGTAATGGTTAACTTTATGTGTCAACTTGGCTGGGCCATGGGATACTCAGGCATTTAGTTAGACATTATTCTGCATGTGTGTGTGAGGGTATTTGTGGATGAGATTAACATTTGAATCAGTATACTGAGTTAACAAATTTAGGCCCTGCCTAATGTGGGTGGGCCTCATTCAATCAGTTGAAGGCCTGAATAGAACAAAAAGACTGAGTCTCCTGTGGATAGAAAGGAATGTCCTCCTGCCTGACTGCCTTTGGCTCTTTCACTGCATTTTTTTCCTGCCTTCGGACTTGGGCTGATACATAGGTTCTTCCTGCTGGTCTGGGGACGAGCTACACCATCTTCTCTCCGGTCTCCAGCTTATTCACTACTGATCTTGGGACTTGTCAGCCTCCATAATTGCATAAGCCGATTCCTTCTAATAAATCCCATACATATATAGTTTCTCTGGAGAACTCTGATACACATGCTGATGATTTTTGGATGGCTATTTTGAACAATGAAGACAAACTCTTTGCTGACACCATGGACCTACCCCTATAAACCAGTTTTATGTTTACTTCTCAAACTGAATATCATTTTATTCTGAGAGGAAAGGATGTTGAAGAAATGTATTGCTCATTGAATTTTGCTGTGTAGCATATATTTCTAATTCCCTGAGACCACTTTTGGACATAAATGCAGCAAACACCATCAAAGGATCAGATTTTCATAATTAACAGGTCTTTGGTATGATGTTAGAGATCAAATATTCCCTTAATCTTCCCTTAATCTTCTGTCATTTTACTGTGTTTTACTTATTTGTCATTCGCTTTTATGGCCTTTAGGCTCTTCCTGGCTGACTCAGCCTCACCTCAGGAAGAAACCAGGCACCTGGAATCTGGTCAGGTACACAGATTGTGCTCCAAAGCCTCTTTCATCTTTCCAGGAAGCTGCCAGCTTGCATCGTAGTTTGCATTTCTGGAGAACATCAGTAGAAATGTGGGCCTAAGTGCTCCTCTAGAAGATATAGGGAGCGTAGAATATACTTCTGTGATAAAAATTATAGGGAAAAATATACCAGCACCATATTTAGATTCAGTTTCTCTGGAGATCCTTCCAGATTAAACATTTTGTGCTGATTGCTTAATGTCTAGTTGATAGTTGAACATTTTTCTGTAAACAAACAGGTGACTTGTTATTAAAATATAGCAATGTAAAATAAACTTCTTGTTTAATTAGAGGACTTAACTAATTTTTCCTTCCAAAATTCTAGAATTGAGGATATTCATTTTCACCTTTTATGTATTAAAATTTTGCAAATAATGAGAATTTTATCTGTGATATTTCATAAAAAATATGAAATGCTCCTAGAGATATGGAGCAGGTCTAAATCAGCAATGAAAATAAGTATTTGAAGGAATTATCCAGATAGTTTATGCAAAATGTACTTTTATTTTCAGTAGTTCTTTAAGATCTTTCTAGCACTATATGCTGTTCACTCTCCTGTTTTGAATTTTAGTAATTGATATATTTTATCTTATTTTATTAGAATAGATATTAACAGAGGCAATTTCATTGCTAAATGAAGATATTTATAATATAATAGAAATGTTGCTACCATAGTCCTTATAACACACTAGTGCTTTTACAAATTAATTTGTGTATATTTTATAAAAGTGCTTGACCAGAAAAAGTATAGTGTTCATTGCTAGAAAAAAAAAAACACATAAAACTGGAATTGTCGATATAAGAAACATCCAAATCTGTAGAGAATTTTTGAGTTGGTTTGAGCCAAACTGATGACACTTGCCGGGAAGCAAAATCTCAGCAGGTTGAGAAAATGCTCTGGATAGTGTCGGTTTTGTGGTTTGTTTTATACATTAGAATCAAAGGGAAAGACAGAAGGGGGTTACATTGGTGATAGAATAGGGAGGCTGGAGGAAGCACAGTGAGGAAATCTCTGGGAATGGATAGAAAGTAAAATGAATAGACACATACTCCTTTTACCTTGGTGGGCATTGGATAGGTAACAGTTAACAATGAAGAGCAAACTCACAATTATTAACAACCACACCTAAAACAAAAACAAAAACAAGCTAAGCAAACAACTAGAACAGGAACAAAACCACAGAAATGGAGATCCCATGGAGGGTTAGCAACAGGGGAGTGGGAGGAGGAGATGGGGGGAAAGGTACAGAGAATAAGTAGCATAGACGGTAGGGAGAAAATAGACAGGGGGAGGGCAAGAATTGTTTGGGAAACATAGAAGCTAAAGAACTTATGACACATGGACATGAACTAAAGGGGGGGAATGTGGGTGGGAGAAGGTGTGCAGGGTAGAGGGGAATGAAGGGGGGAAATGGAGAACTTTAATAGCATAATCAATAAAATATATTTAAAAAACAATGAACAAATAACAATAAAAGTGAGGGGTCAAGTAGTCTTAAGCTCTGGTGCAGTAATTGTGCCTTGAGGGGTCTGGAAAAAGGAAATGACCCTGACATTCCAAAGGTATCTTATCATAGACGCAAAAAGGCCACACACATGCTTAGTTAAGGTAAAGATTGACCTTTGTCATGGAAGACACTGGCCTAGAATGTGACTACCTGCCAGGACTAGCTTTTAAGTTAGGAAGTTTTCATTTCAGACCATCCTATAAGGACACTTTAGGTCTCTGAGTTTGTAAAGCCCTCCATACAGGCCTCCTCTGTGCTTGCCAGGTTTAGTATGTGGCTGCTATTTTGTCCACAGAATTAAGACCATAATAATTGAAAACCTAAATCTAAAGATGAAAAGCTTCCAAACTCAGCTATGCTTAACTATAAAGGTATGTGAATGATATGATAGGCTCGTTGTTGTAATTTAGATATAAGAGCCAGAGATATTTGTCACTTAGCAAAGTCAAAAATTAAAATGCTTAAAAATGGATTGTGATAAGAGAAATTCAAAGAAAGTTATTGTGATTGGGATATGAACTGTCTATCTTTCCATAATACTGTTTGTCATTTTTCTTACCTGTAGTTTTAAAACAATATTTCTTCTTCTATAAGATCGCCTTTTCAACCACTTAAAGAGGACAAGATTCCTATACATCACTTCAGTAAACTTAGTTTTCAGAGAGGCAATGAGCATGATGCCAATATTTTTTTCTTACCCTTTTTTTTTCCACTTCAAATGTGTGTGACTTGTGACAAGTTACTTTGTCTCTCTGTAACTCAGGTCCTTATTTGTAAAATGGGAATAGTTGGGTTGTTGTGGAGATTAAAATAATAAGTACAAATAAAAGTCCTACAACAAGGTCTTTTATTATGCTTTTACCATTGAATTTTAAGAAAAGAGTCCAGCACTTTTAAAAAACATATGCACTACGTATCAAAGCGGGTCTTTAGCTGGAAGGAGAATGCTAAAGTCTCCAGCTGAGAAAATCGAAAAGTGAAGAAATCAATCATACTGCTAACCGAGATCCAGGCTTGAGATCGTTCAATACCCATCACTTTACTCATTGCAATTATTAGTGAATATAAAGAAGGAAAGCTGTGTATGTGTGTGTTTGTATATATGTGTATGTATTACACACACACACACACACATATGGACATGGGGGTGGGGGAGAGAGAAGCAGAATCATAGAACCTGAGTAAATACCCTTGTTGGGCTAAACTGTTCTAAAAAAATTCTTCTCATCCCTTCTCAACCTTTTGGCTAAGGTCAAGTCTAGAAAAGTTTTTCTTCACATAGACATGTTTTTGAGGTCAGAAGAGGGTTACTCTGCTTGTCAATGCAGCCATGATTACTTCTCCTCTTTGATGCCAGTCAACTAAATTTCCCTTCCTTTGCCGATTATATCAGGAAATCAATATTGGTAGTGAAAGAGTCTGATAGAGTCTAAGTTTCAGAATTATCTTTCCTCCAATGAACACATCATTGTCAGCTTTCTCCTGGCAGGTGCGTAGGGAAGACATGAATTACACCGCCGCGCTGTTCTCATATGCCACTTCACTGGTCTCATGCATTTAATCAGCTCTTTTGTTCATTAGACAATTAACAATTCACTGCAGTGCTGCCAAGACTTTAATGGTATTTTCCAACAATACAAAACACACCGAGAAGTTGGATTTTTTTGTTTGTGTTAATTCTTTTTCTCTACTGATCAACAACTACTTAGTCTTTAAGATGCAGGCAAGGTGTTCTTCCCTGGGAAGCCTCCTCTGGTGGTCTCTGCTGTTCTTCTGTCTCCAGTGCTTCTTTTCAACATAGATAATATTTTACCTAATCAACAAAATGAACAAACAAGCAAAGTATAGCCAAAGACATTGAAATTGAGAACAGGCTGACAGTGACCAGAGGGGAGAGGAGAGGGGATAATGGGGGGATTATGGGGGAAAAGGGTGAAGGGTTTACAGGAGCAACTATAAAGGACACATGGACAATAACAAGGGGGGTGTGGAAACAGGGGAGGGAGGTGGGGAGGGCTGGTGGCGTGGGGAGTGTTGGGGGGAAAGGCAGAAAACTATACTTGAACAACAATAAAAAAAAGAAAAAATATTTTATTATAACCATACTTCTAGTTTTCTATTTTCTCAAATAGACTTTCAGCAGATCAAGATTTTAGAGTGTCCATCTCTAAATTTTCAATATTTGGTTTGTAAGTAGGGACTCATAAATATTTGCTGAATGAATGAGTCATTGGGCAAATTTCTACAAATTTCCACTTCTCTAAGTCCATTCAGTTACACCGTAGGAATTCACAAGATACACAGAGGATGGGATATTTCTTGCAAAGCCCACAGCATGGGCAAAGAGACAGTAGGGTGAAGAGTATGGCTTATTTGGGGTGTTGCCAAGGGTTAAATAGAGTCATAGCACCAGGCACTTCTGTACTGACTAGAGGGCTGCTGTTCTTTCTTCAGGACAGTCTTCAAATAGAATCTTTCTGTGAAAGACTTATCTGATCTTTCCCTTTCCCTTTACCCCGAGCAGGATTGACTGCCTTTTTTTTTTTTTTTTTTGCCATTTACATTCTACACATTTCCGTTGTACTACTTTAATGATTTCATAACAAGTGTCTACTTGTCCACCTTTCCTGCTTAAACTATTGGCAGTGTAGTGGAGAGAGCTCAGAATTTACAGTTTGGCAAATCTTTATCTGGGTAATTGATACATAAACAATCACTTAGTTTCATTGAATCTCAGTTTCTTCATCAGTAAGATAGGGAAAATAGTACCAGCTTCATAGTGGTGCTGTGATTACATGCTTTAGGAGCAAAACAGAGGCTGAATAAGTTGTATTTCCCTTCCTCTCTCACCTTCTCTGAAGACAAGACTCATGTTTTGTTCATTTATTTCTAGAAACTAGTACTTTCCCTGACACCTAGGAGATGTTTAACAGTTGCTTGTTGAGTGAATAAAGTATGTGTTTGTTTAAATGTCTAATATGTGTGTGTGTGTGTATATGTGTATGTGTATGTGTAAGAGTAGATATTCAGGAAATTTATTTGGAATCTGTAACTGTTCTAAATTTAGCATATCAGTGTGACTGCTACAGTAATTCCATATGGTTTAATCCACTTTACTGTCCCTGCCAAATTACAAGCTAGCCTGAATTCATATGTGGAAAGTGGAAAGAACATTCTAGGCATTCCACTTGCTCAGGGAAATAATTATGCACAACTTAACACAGACTTCCAAGTGAGTAAAAATCATTTATCAGCCTACCAAAATTTATGTCTTCCCTTCCCTGAAGAGGTGCACTGACAGGAAATAAATTGAATTGGTGTTTGTTTGTTAGTGGTCCATTATAAATCATTGAGTGAGTGAATATTATTAGCTAGGCCGCTTTAACATGCCATCCTCCTTACATTCCTGAGACTAACTGCTGATTAAGGATTGCTTCCAGGGAGGCTCAGTTTTGCCTTTTGGCA
The DNA here is from genome assembly GCA_004024845.1 of Tonatia bakeri. Lineage (NCBI taxonomy): Eukaryota > Metazoa > Chordata > Mammalia > Chiroptera > Phyllostomidae > Tonatia > Tonatia bakeri. Next base: position 9,065 of record PVIA01013152.1, on the reverse strand, counting down.
ACATGTACACATGGGTATCTTATGCCATTTCTCTAAATCTGAACCAGAAGTGAGGCTGGATAGCGTGCAAGGATGACTCAGTCCCCTTTGGCTCCCTCTGGGTGTCTGCACTTTGTTAGGCTTGTCTTTTCTCTCCTCCCCCTTGTCCTCTCTTCCTATTCTTCTCCAGCCCTTCTCCTCACCTCACTTCCCACTCTCATCTTCCATTTTTTATTGGTCCAATAGCTGGTTCTGTGAGACCAACTGCATGCCTACATCAAGGATGTGACTGAGACAGATAAAGTTTTTACCCTGGAAACTTCATTTTGGCTGGTGACTATCTTCAGTAGAGGTGGCGTTTCCCACTACTCACTTGAAGAGTCCCCTGACTTTGAAAAGCTTGAGTGCTTTAGTGAAAGAAAGTGAAGAAATGAGATAATGTAGTCATGAGGGATGACTCTTCTGCCAAATAATTTCTCTGTTTGGCCAAATGAGCTCTCAATATGCAAAAATTATTCGTGGGTATGTGTGACCTATATGAATTTCCCAACTCTGTGCACTGAGATTAATACAGTAGATTTTGTTGCAGAAAACTGTTAATTCCCTGCTGAGTTTTATATTGTCATTGATGTTTTTCTGAAATTTTTTTAAAAATTAAATGTCAAATGATTTTACTTACACAGAAATTGATCAAATGAATACCCTTCTACTTAAAAAAAAAGATTTTTGGTGATTTTTCAATTAAAAAAACTCTGCTATGCAAAAATACCATCTTTTCATTTGCTTTCTTATATTTGCTTTCTCTTCCCACATTAATAAGCAGCCATCAAGGGTTACATAGTCTGTGGTCTCTCCTTATCCTTTAGGCTATCTTAGGATTAGTTTTTAGATGTTCTTCAGTATATGGTACTCAAGAGAGTCAAGGTATAATTTAAGGAAAACTATGCATTAATATTTTAATTTTCATTATTGATATTAATAGAAGAGTCTGAAGGCTGGATTAAAGATGCTCTACTACCCCCGCCCCCTGCCTCGTATAGGTTAGAAGGATACTTCAAGTTGACTTAATGCGTAATGTTTAATAAATATGAATAAATATGAAGCACAGTTATAAGATTCACAGAAGCATATTCGTATATTAAAATAATTTCTCTAGGTTCACTGCAAAGCAGATGTGTATTAAGAAAAAGCCAAGCGCTTAAATTGTTGATGTTTTTCAGGGATGATCTATTTTTCTGGGCTCTGTGCCCTTCCCATTTTGGAAGGCAGGCTTTTTACTTCAGCTGAGCTTGTCAAAGCTGATAGCCTGGCACTTTGTCCCTGGCATTGAACTTGATTCAGCATTTTAAGAGAAACATCAACATTCTGTGTTTACACATTGCCAATTGTTGTATATAACAAAATCCTTTTTGATGTTTTATATTTAAGCAATGTATTTACACTGGTATTTTCTTTACACTGATTAACAAAGTGTAATTGAAATGCAACTATATTCTGTACTTAGGAATTCATCTCAATATTTTTGATATGGTTCTAAATGTGCTAACTCCATTATACTTTTTACAAGTAAATACTAGATTAAATTAGAACTTATAAAATGAATACTTCTTTTCAATAAAGAAATTATATTCAATCTTTGCATATGTTTTCTTATATAAGAAACAATGAAACTGACCAAAGGGAAACAAATGATCTACCTGACAATATTCAAAGCTATTTTTGTGAAGTGGCATTCTTTCCACCTAAGTTAGTTTAATATATAAACACAAAAAATGGAAAATATTATTTTTCCCTGTTATGGACTGAATCGTGTCTGCTCACCAAATTCACATGTTGAAGTCCTAACTCCCGGTGTCTCAGAATGTGAGTACCTTTATCTTTCTTTTTGTCTTTTATTCAGTATATTTTATTGATTATGCTATTACCGTTGTCCCATTTTTTTTCTCTCCTTTATTCCCTTCTACCCTGTGCCCCCTCTCTTAGTTCATGTCCGTGGGTTGTACATATAAGTTCTTTGGCTTCTCCATTTCCTATACTATTCTTAATCTCCCCCTGTCTATTTTGAACCTACCATTTATGCTTCTTATTCCCTGTACCTTTTCCCCCATTCCTGCCCTTCCTCCTCCCCACTGATAACCCTCCATGTGATCTCCATTTCTATTATTCTGTTCCTGTTCTATTTGTTTGCTTAGTTTGTTTTTGTTTTTACATTCAATCATTGATGTTGTGAGCTTGTTGTCATTTTACTGTTCAGTTTTGGTCATCTTCTTTTTCTTAGATAAGTCCTTTTAACATTTCACATAATAACAGCTTGCTGATGATGAACTCCTTTAACCTGACCTTATCTGGGAAGCACTTTATCTGCCCTTCCATTCTAAATGATAGCTTTGCTGGATAGAGTAATCTTGGATGTAAGTCCTTGCCTTTCATGACTTGGAATACTTCTTTCCATCCCCTTCTTGACTGTAAGGTTTTGTTTGAGAAATCAGCTGATAGTCTTATGGGAACTTCTTTGTAGGTAACTGTCTCCTTTTCTCTTGCTGCTTTTAGGATTCTTTCCTTATGTTTAGTCTTGGGTAATGTAGTTATGATGTCTCTTCATGTGTTTCTTCTTGAATCCAACTTCTTTGGGAATCTCTGAGCTTCCTGGACTTACACGTCTAGTGCCTTCACCCAATTGGGGAAGTTCTTCATTATGTTTTCAAATAAGTTCTCAATTTCTTGCTCTTCTCTTCTCCTCCTGGCACCCCTATGATTCAGATATTGGAAGGTTTAAAGTTGTCTCAGAGATTCTTCAGCCTCTCCTTATCTTTTTCTTTGAATTCTTGTTTCTTCATTGTGTTCTAGTTGAATGTTTATTTCTTCCTTCTGTTCCCCCAGTTTCCTTCCCTTCACTGTGTATTTTTGGTTCCTCATGTGCTTTTCTTTATTTCACTTTGCATAGCCTATACTTCCTTCTCTACTTTGCGTCCATACTCAGTCACTTCTGTGAACATCTTGATTACCAGTGTTTTGAACTCTGCATCTGGTAGGTTGGCTATCACCTTGTCACTTAGTTCTTTTTTGGAATTTTGATCTGTTCTTTCTTTGGGCCATATTTCTTTGTCTTGGTGTCCCTGTTACATTTTAAGGGGTGGAGTAGTAAGCATTCGCTGGAGCAGGGCAACCCACTTCACAGTGTTGTGGCACTGTATGTGGGGGAGAAGTCCAAGAGGTAACAATGCCACTTGCTTGGATTTTGCCCCACTTTCCATCACTTCCTCTCTTACCCAAAAGCAAATTGGACCCTTCTGGTGCTGATTCCTGGGTGGGTGGGTTTGTGTATGTTCTAGGACACTGTGGGTCTCTCCAACGAACTCTCCTGTGAGGTTAGGAGTTTCCCACCACCACATCCCCTACAGATTTTTACCAGCAGAGGTTCTGAGGCTTTATTTCCTCTCACTGGAACCCTGGCTTGTGCAGGCTGTCTCTCTTCTCCTTTGTTCCTCCTGGCTTATCCAAATGTGAACATGGGACTGCCTGGTCTGCCACCTTGTTGTGTGTCCTCTTTGCCTCAGCTGCCCATGTTCTTCCTATCAGTATGGATGAATGTTTCTTCTTTAACTCCTTGGTTGTCAGATTTCCATACAGTTTGATTTTCCTGAAGTTCTGTTTTTTTTTTTTATTTGTTGTCCTTCTTTTGGTTGTTCTACCTATGCCTACATCTTGACCACAAGTCCCCCAGAATATGAATACCTTTAGAGGTAGGGTCTTTATGGGGTAATTAAGTTAAACAAAGTCATATGATTGGGCTCTTAAATGATTAATGGACTTATAAAAAAAGAAGGAGCCATGGGATGCATGTGGAGAGGAAAGTCCACATTGCTCTGAGAACTCAGTGAGAAGGTAGACATCTGTAAACCAAGGAAAGAGCCCTCAGAAGAAACCATACCTACCAACACATTAATCTTTGACTTCCAGCCTCCAGAGCTGTGGGAAAATAAATTTCTATTGTTCAGCTCATTTAGTCTGTGGTATTCTGTTATGGAAGCCTGAGAAAACAAATGTACTTCCTCTTATTCTTTTAACCAAACCTGATGATTCTTGTTCCTCTTGAAAAATGAGAGAGAGGAGTGAAGGGCAAAGGAAGGGAGGAGAGGGGCCAGGAGGAGAAGCACAGAGGAGGATAGAAGAAAACATGGATGGTTTATAGAAGCAATGCAGAGAATATGTCAGAGTATTATTCTCTCAGGGCAAAAGGGAAAAAATAACAGTAAATGATGATAGAGCTTAAAATGTATCAGGACTTGTATTGAATACTGTACATGCATTAACTCATATAATCCGTTCAAAAATGCTATAAAAAAGGTATTATAATTAACCCTATCAGCCTTGTTTTATAGGGTTTAATATTGATATAGGTTTAATATTGATATAGGTTTAATATTAATAATGTTGTTTTATAGTTAAGGAAACTTAGGCTAATTGAAATTAAATAAATCTTCCAAGGTCACATACATAGGTGAAAGACAGGTGGTATTTGAGTCCAGGTATTTCTGATACCATAGCTGATGCTTCTAAATGCTGTATACAATATTCTATTTCTGTGAAATAAAGCCCTCAGGAAAGTAGAATTGTGGTTCTCATGTTTTCTATCTCAAGCACTAAGCTGGTCTTGTTCAAGACTGTTATAACTGGCACTATTCAATCTAGCAAATATTCTTTAAGTATCTGAATGGGAACAAAGAATACACTTTTGCTTAAAGCAAGAACTAATAGTAATAGATTGATGATGCAGTAATACCAGAACATTGAAGGTAGAGAGGAAAGAATGAAGTTTACTGGTCAGTGGTGGTTGTCTTGCTGATGAAGATAGTGGAATGATTTCCCATTTCAATTTTGCTTTGTTAAATGTTTTCATGTTCTGTTATATATTTTTAAAAAGTATTATTCCATATCCTTGATATCATGTTTATGTGCAGAAACAATATTGATTGATCCAGATTTAAAATTCCTCTAGAGACTTTGTGTTTAAGCAATGAATTAATATCATTATCTTCATTAACTGTTTTGTTGAACAATGATTTAATTTCCTAGGTATGTTAGGCTCCCTCTGAACTCATTCAGTATCTTGGGTATCTTTTTTAGAAATGATATTAATGCTGATACAAAAAAATCCTATGGCCAATATAGATATCTTTTGTCTACAGATATGATCAAATCTTAGCAGTTTCTAAAAACTCACATGACTCTCTACTACTTTGAAGTTATCATTCTACTCTTCTCCTTCCTTTTATCATCAGAGTGTCCAACATTTTGGTCTCCCATCCCTTCCAAGTGTTTTCTAATCTGATTTCTGCTTCCATAGCTGTACCTTGTACCCACAAGCCCCACCAGAGATCACCGATGACTCCTATCTACCAATCACATCCCCTTTCCTCATTCTTCTCTTTGATTAGTCTTGGCTCAATGCAAGACCTTTCTCAAGATGCTCTAATCCTGGATTCCATGACGCTGCACTTCCTTGTCTTCCCTTGTTCTCTGAAAGGCTCTTAGGATCATGCAGAAACTCTTCTGTTCACTTCTTAGTGACAAATTCGTTTTAGTTCTTCTTTCCTGAGGGTTGCACTCATGTCTGGGACCTCAGTTCTTAGACTTCAGTGTTTATCTCTCTTACTGAGTCTTCTAAGGTTGACTTCAGATGTTTATCTCTGTTTCTACTCTTCTAAGTTTAAAACTCTCTCAAACTTTACTCATATTTCTTATCACCTCCCTTTCTCACTTCATATCACACCATTATCTGAAACGAAACATATCTCAAATACTTTTTTAAGGACACTTGTTTTCCCTAGTTACCCATATTTGAATGTTTTATCACAGCTTTAAATCCTCCTTATTCCAACCATAATATTAGGTTTCTAGTTCTTCTTGTGAACTCTATTCTAAGAGGTTTCTTAAACCCATTAAGTAGATTAGATCTTAGAGCCAGAATGCCAGGTTTGGATCCTGAGTCCTCCAGTGAAATTCTGTCATTTTGACAATCACATTATTTCTTTGTGATTATATCCCCTCTGCTGTAAAATGAGATAATAATAGCATCTACCCCATAGAGTTGTAATGATGACGGAATGTATTAACATATGAAGTGACATTTTAAATAGTGACTAGTATAGTAATCATTATGTATATGAATTTGCTGTCATCATCATGATTATCATTTTTAATCTCCTTTTGATTTTTGTATTCAGGATCTCATTGTGTCTTGTTTGGTCCCTGATACATCCCTCTAACTGTTTTCTCCCATTCCCAATCTCTCTATTCAATTTAACTTCATAATGTATCTTACATTTCTACTCCAGAAACAGAACCAGGGCATTATGGGTTCCTGCTGGAAACATTCAGTAGTTCCACTGTTGATATTTGTATGATGTCAGCCAAATCACTAAACCTCTCTGACTTCAGCTTTCTCATCTCTACCATAAGAAGGAGTAGGACTGAATGCTCCCAGCAAAAGATTGATTCTATAACTTTGATTCTTCAGTGCCTATACAGTGCAGTACACATTCCTAAGCTTGACATTCAAAGATTTTTCTCCTTTGGTTCCAAACTGTATTATCAGCATCGCTTTATTTTATATTTTTAATTATTATTTTTTTGCTACTAACTATCTAGAATAAAATGCACTATTTGTTATTCTCTGCAAACATCTGGTGCTGTCCCATCTTCATAAATCTAATTATAGCATTCTCTCTGTCTAGAATATGTTTCTTCTTCATTCACTTAACAAAAATTCTTCCTCTTCTCTCATGTTTAGTTCAAAGCCACTTCTTCCATAAATTTGTCCTATGAATAAATCCCCATAAATACAATTACTTTCTCCTCCATAATCCCAAAATGAATAGTTTGTATTACATAATTGTTTATTTCTTCTCCCTTAAATGTAATTTCCTTGTGATTTAGGGACATAATTTTACTCATTATTGCATTTCCTGCCCTCAAACTTCGCATATACTCTATACTTTGCTAATATTCTCTCCCTGGATATTTATAAAATGAGTATGTGGGCATCTGGTGTCAGCAGCACTTTATGCACCTCAGCAGGAATTTATTACAAATTCAGAGGATGCATTATTAATATATAATACAAGAATCTTTACCATAATGTAGCATGGAGAGCCCCAAGTGTTACATAACCATATAGGAGGTCCCAGGCCATACAGAGTGAACTCTTTCTCAGTGGTATTCATTTTTGAACCTAGTTTGATTTAGCTGTTCAGATAACTCCATATTCTTCTGCATTCAGCTATTGGAGTAGAGTCTCTTCTTCTCAGAGGACAAGTGCTGTGCTTTAAATAGTTATATGGGAAAAGAGTGCAATGTGAACTCCTTATGCACCGTGGCATCCCTAGGCCTGGAAAGTGGTGGGTTCTCAGTGTGTGTGTAGGTAAAGAGCCATGGAAACATGCCTAGGTGGGCGAGGCTCATGACAGCCCACCTGAAGCTTGCATCCCATGGCTGAACTCCATGGAAGCTGTAGAATCAGGGTTTATCAGAAAGACAAACTGCATAGTCTTTCAGAATGTATAATACAAATAACTTTGAACTCTGTGTTTATTACTTGGATGGTTCTCCAAATATATACATTTTAAACAAGTATCTGATATTTTTTCTGGTCACTCGATTTCCAGAGACTTTTTAAAGTATTGGGGTTAACACATGTACAAAACCAAGGGGGAGGGTGGAAGCAAGGGAGGGAGGTGGGTTTGGCTGGGTGGGGGGAGTGGTAGGGGGAAAATGCAGACAACTGTAATTGAACAGTAATAAGGTAATTTTTTTAAAAAATAAATTTCTCCAGGGGGGGATAAAAAAATATTGGGGTTAAAATAGTATTGTTCTTTAATTTTCCCTCCATGCATTTAGAAGAGTCTGGTGTTATTTGCAATCTAATGCCATTTATCCTTTGAAAAGTAATTGTTCTTCTCTATTCTAATGCAAAATCTGTCTCCACAGAGATAGGGTCACTGCATGATCCAGGATTGAAATTCCCCTTGTTAACCCAAATTCTCTTCCTGTCCCTATTGTACTAGCTTGTACGGTAATTGTCCATTCCCTGCTTGGTGGACAAAGAGCCAGAGTCAAAGAAACAACTTGGCCAAGCTTTATAGCAAAGTGAGAACACAGATAGGAATAGATGTTGAAACAATAATGCAGTTTCTATAAACTCTTGTTTCCTTTGCCACCTTTAAACATCTCTTTGGATGATGAGTAACTTTATCCCTGCTATTGTATTTGACAAAAATAACATAATACATGAAGGTCTTGGCCTATGAAATTATCTCAGCCATGTTCAAAGTTATACTGTGTCTTACTGTGTTGGAGTACTACATTTAAATGATTAAAAAATAACACAGTGGCCCTGCTGTCAGGTTTAGTTAGTGCATGCATTTACAGACATGGGTTTCCTAATGAAATCTGGAGAATATAGTTGGTATATAATCATGAACAACAGTCCTCAAAGCCAAGAGGTTCAAAGTTCAGCTGACTTCTAAAGGTCTTTAGTTCAATTCATTATGTAAGCAGTACTTCTCACTACTTTGCATGTGTTATATTTAGTTGTAACCAGCAATTAAACAAACAAACACACAAACAAACAAAGTGTTCTCACTAGACATCCCTTTTCTTGGAATACTGCAAATGCTATTCTTCTGAGTAGAAAACCTCTCCATGTAAAATGTCTCAAACATGTAGGACTATATGATTTATACACATTTATTAAACATGTCTTTTCCTGTTGCTTTTCAAAAGAAATGTTAGATAGTCCACATAGTTGATTACAGGAATTTCTCTGGCAGTGTCCATACTCTATGGGAAAAGCCAGGTTTCAAGCTTCAGCTTGAAGAGTTTTATACTACAACACCAATCTTTTGATAAGTGACTTGAGATCTAGAATTTTTCCAAAGAACCTGTTTTTTCATTTTTGCCCCATATACAAAGATAATTTTTCAACAAAATATATAGACCAACACTCCTTTCCTAAAATTTCCTTATAAACAGCTCCCAGACCAGTAAATTCATGAGAGTGTTCAGCAGAGAAACATGCCTATTAA
>PVIA01013151.1:0-33877 GCA_004024845.1 Tonatia bakeri | reverse complement strand
TTCCCTGTTGCTAACCCTCCATTTGATGACTTTTTTTTTTACTGTTCATATTTTTAATCCTCTTTTTCTTAGGTAAGTCCCTTTAACATTTCATATAATAAGGGCTTGGTGATGATAAACTCCTTTAACTTGACCTTATCTGAGAAGCACTTTATCTGCCCTTCCATTCTAAATGAAAGCTTTGCTGGATAGAGCAATCTGGGATGTAGGTCCTTGCCTTTCATGACTTGGAATACTTCTTTCCAGCCCCTTCTTGCCTGTAAGGTCTCTTTTGAGAAATCAGCTGACAGTCTGACGGGAACTCCTTTGCAGGTTACTGTCTCCTTGTCTCTTGCTGCTTCTAGGATTCTCTCCTTCATTTTTACCTTGGGTAATGTAATTCTTATGTGCCTTGGTGTGTTCTTCCTTGGGTCCTACTTCTTTGGGACTCTCTGAGCTTCCTGGACTTCCTGGAAGTCTATTTCCCTTGCCAGATTGGGGAAGTTCTCGTTCATTTTGTTTTCAAATAAGTTCTCAATATCTTGGTCTTCCTCTTTCCCTTCTGGTACCCCTATAGTTCGGATGTTGGACCGTTTAAAGGTGTCCTGGAGGTCCCTAAGCCTCTCCTCATTTTTTCGAATTCTTGTTTCTTCATTCTTTTCTGTTTGGTTGTTCCTTTCTTCCTTCTGGTCCACTCCATTGATTTGAGTCCCAGTTTTCTTCCCCTCACTATTATTTCCCTGTGCATTTTCCCTCATTTCTCTTATCGTAGCCTGCATTTGTTCATCTAATTTATGTCCAAAGTCAACCAATTCTGTGAGCTTCCTGATCAACAGTGCTTTGAACTGTGCATCTGATAGTTCAGCTATCTCTTGGTCACTTAAAAAAATTGGTTCTGGGGCTTTCAAATCTGTTTGAGACATCTTTTTTATTTTCCTTTGGTTTGGTTGTGGCTGTTTTGTAAGGGCGGCAGAGCCTTAGGTGTTTAACAGGGCGGAGCACCCCAGTCGCTGGGTTGTGACCTTGTATGTGGGGGCGGGGTCTGAGAGGGAACAATGGCGTCTGCTCCACTCTCTCTAGGACTTCCGTCCCCTCCCCTGCCTCCCACATGCAAATTGGGCCCTTCCTGTGCTGGCTCCCGGGCGGGTGGGCTTGTGCACTTTCTCGGACTGTGTGGGTTTCCCCGAAAAGTCTCCTGTGAGGCTGAGAGAATCTCCCAGCCTCAGCTCCCAGTTGGTGCTCTTAAGCTTTGAAACCCGGCAGCACTGGGTCCCTGGGCTGCGTGGTCCGTGTCGCTGCCCATTTTCGCTTAGTTTGTCTGCGCGCAAATGTGTGACTGCGGACAGCCAGCTGCCTTGAGCCCCTCACTGGGTCTGCTAGTCGCCTCCCAAGCCCAGGGTCCACCACCAGTCCATCAGCTGCCTTCTGCACCCTGCGCGCCCCCGCCTGCCAGCCAGCGCTTCTTTCCCCCGGGACCCCTCAACCCCGCTCTGCAGGCCTGCAACTCCGCCCTCCTTACCGGTCTGGATGTACTGGAGTCTGACTTCCGTTCAGTTCATTTCTCACTGTTCTGGTTGGTTTTTGTTTCTCAATTTTTGTTGTCCTTAGTTTTGGTTGCGCGAGGAGGCACAATGCGACTACCTATGCCTCCATCTTGGCCGGAAGTCAGATGATGATACTTCTGATATTGACAGTGATGAAGAGTTCTTGGCCTTCTATGATGCATAAATATCGTAAATTTGTTACCAGTACATAAAATTTCTTGTACCTTGTATCTGTTTTTGTGTTTTGTAATTACTTGTTATATGAAATTTCTTGTACCACAACATGCTCAAAAATAAATGCTAAAAATTATAAAGGAATTTTATAACAAAAACAAGTACCTAAATATAAATAAATAAATAATTGAATTAGAAATTAAAACAAAAGATTTTTTTCTGGAAAGTTCAGGGCATAAATGTAGGTGCATATAATACACAGCAAAATATGGTAAACCGATCAGATATTGAGGTAAAATAATGGTAGCCTGGACAGGGGTGTAGGCTCTGTGGTGAAAAGAAATGGACAGTCTTTTTCCTCCTACAACCACATCAAAATTGTAACTAAACTACTGGTGGTTATCATTGAGAATGGCCTGAAATTTGGCTGAACAGAAGTCCTACAACTAAGGATATAAAGAAGAAGCCACATGGAGACTGGCAGGAGGCGCAGAGACACAGAAGGAACTGGTCCCACAGCCATTTGTGGTGGATAAAAATTGGGAGGGATATCTTGACTGCAGAGATTCCCTTATATTAGAAAGAGTCCCTGCCCCACACCAGGGCCCTTAGCTCAGTTTCCAATGCCGGGAAGAGAAGCCTTTATAAATCCTGGCTATGCAGACCTGCAGGGATTGTGGTTGAGTGACACAGGGCTGCTGGACTGACAGGCTTTTCTCTTATGGGGCCCGCAAATGAACTTAGACTCAGTCTGAATGGCAGCACTAGGGCAGCAGCTTGAAAGGTGCATCAGGGACACACCAAGAGGAATGGAATTATCTGGCTTCAAGGTGAGGGCTAAAGGACCAGCTTTCTCTCAGACAGAAGTGCTGACAGAGACCATTGCTTTTTTGTTGAGTTTTTTATTTTTTGTTTTTGTTGAGGCCACCCCCAACAGAGCTGGCAGGCAGGTGCCATATCTGAGTCTCCATAAACCTGGTAAACACTGCCAGATGCTGGTGATTCCCTGAGACTCCATCCCATCCAACTTGCAGGTCATTCCACACTATAGTGTTTCCTTATAGAAATAACCTGTCTTTGATCATGCTATGTACTTTCCTAAAATCTCTCAAAGGTTTACAAACCCCAAACAAGCAACATCTGGCTTTGGTGTGACCCATACCTCTTGCAGGCCCAGCACTAGTGGCAGCCAGCTTTGGTTTGCAGCTTGGCTGATCCTGGGCACTTCCAAGTCCAACACAAGTAGCAGCCACCTGCAAATCACTCATTCTAGGCACCGGGCAGGGCACAGGCAGCAGCTGACCTCGGCCTGCACATCCCCGTAGGCCCCACAGCCAATGGACCCAGTAGCCAGGTTAAGACCACATGGGAGCACCACTCAACCACTTCCACCAGAAACACACTCAATGGGCACCAGACCCCTGCTGAAGTGAGTCTACTCTGTGTTGTTAGCCCCTGCACAGCATCTCCTCCACTGTGGTTACAGTCAGTCCTCACAGACAATTAGCCCTGTGAGATGTGGTCTGTGTCTCTCATTAATGTGCCAACAACAATCAAGGCTCAACTATAGTAGGAGGGTGCAGGGTGCGTACAGCCCACATGGTGGGCACACCTGGAATGCCAGTTTTGGTGATGGAGTCTGTGCCACAGGACCCGAGAGTACACCTACTACATAAGGTCACTCTACCAAGACTGGGAGACTTGGTAGCAGCTCTACCTAATACATACAAATACAGGGAGATAGCCACAATGAGGAGACAAAGAAATATGTCCCAAATGAAAGAACAGAACAAAGCTCCAGAAAAAGAACTAATCAAAATGAAGACAAACAAGCAATTGCCAGATGCAGAATTCAAAACACTGGTTATAAGGATGTTCAATGATCTCAGTGAGAACTTCAACAAAGAGATCGGAAACATAAAAATGGAGTTAGGAAACATAAAAATGGAGTTAGAAAACATAAAAAAGAACCAGTCAGAAATAAAGAATACAATAACTGAAGTGAAGAATGCATGATCGGGAATTAACAGAATAGAGGAAGCAGAGGATCAAATCAGCAATTAGGAAGATAAGGGAGAAGAACGCACCTGATCCAACAAGTAAAAAGAGAAAAGAATCCAAAAACATGAGGGTAGTATAAGTATCTTCTGGGACAACTATAACTGTACCAGCATTTGCATCATGGGGGTGCCAGAAGGAGAAAAGAGACAGCAAGGAACTGAAAAATTACTTGAAAAAATATTGATGGAAAAATACCCTAATCTGGAGAAGGAAGTAGACATACTAGTCCAGGAAGCACAAAATGTTCCAAACAAGATGAACCCAAAGAGGCCTACTCTATGACACATCATAATTAAAATGCCAAAAGTTAAAGACAAGGAGAGAATGTTAAAAGCAGCAAGAGAAAAGCAGTTAGTTACCAACAAGGGGGGGTTCCCATAAGATTGTCATCTGATTTCTCAGCAGTAATTTTGTAGGCCAGAAAAGATTGGCATGAAATATTCAAAGTCATGAAAAGCAAGGATCTACAAAGATCTATCAACAATTACTTTAAATGCAAATGGATAAATGCTTGAATCAAAAGACATACATATGGTTGATGAATAGATTACAGAACAAGGCCCTTACATATCTCATACACTGTGTACAAGAGACTTACTTCAGATGAAAAGATACACACAGACTGAAAGCAAAGGGATGGGAAAAGATGTTTCATTAAAATGAAAGCAAACAAAAACAGAGCTATGGTAGCAATATTTATACCAAACAAAACAGACTTTAAAACAAAGGGCATGCCCTGGCCAATATGTCTCAGTTGGTTAGACCATCAAACCATAAACCCAAAGTTCACGGGGTTCAATCCCCAGCCAGCACACATGTCTAGGTTGTAGGACACATACAACAGGCAACCGACTAATATTTCTCTCCCTCTCTCTCTCCCTCTCTTCCCTTCTCTCTAAAATCAGTAAGTATATTGTCTGGTAAGGATTTTTTTTTAAAGTCTATAACAAGAGACAGAGAAGTACCCAGCAATTTCACCTCTGGGTATTTATCTGAAGAAATAAAAAACACTAAATCAAAAAGACGTATGCACCATATATCATTGCAACATTATTTACAATAGTCAAGATATGGAAGCAATCTAAGTGTCCATCAGTAGACGAGTGGATAAGGGAAAAGTGGTACATATATACAATGGACTATGACTCAACTATAGAAAAGAATAAAATCTTGGATCTGCAACAACATGAACAGGAACAGAGGGTACTGTGCTAAGTGAAATAATCAGAGAGAAAAAGACAAATGTCAGATGATTTCACTTATCTGTGGAATCTATAAAACAAAACAAATGAACAAGCAAAAACAGAAATGGACTCATAGATTCAGAGAACATTTTGATTGTTGCCAGATAGTAGGGGGCTACATACAGGTGAAAAAGGTAAAGAGACTAAGATAAAAATTGATGTTACAGAATAGCCATGGTGATGTAAGGTATAGCATAGGGAATATAGTCAATAGCATTGTAATGGTTATGTATAGTGTCAAATGGGTACTAGATTTATCAGGGTGATCATTTTGGAAGTTGTAGAGACATCTAATTACTATATTGTACACCTGAAACCAAAATAATATTGTACATCAACTGTAATTGAAAAACCACAATTTATTTTTTAAAAATAAATGAACAAATTTGAGATATCTAGGAGGTACAATCAACAAACCTTAATAATGGATTAAATTAGCAGCATGAGAGAGAGGATATACTACATGGTTTACTTATCTCCCTTCTCTTTGAATTTTATTCATATTGTTATGCTAATAAATAATGTCCCAGCTTTTGCTTCAACAAATGTCCTTAAATACAGTATTTCGCTTAAGAGGTTTGTAGGGTAAGTGGAGGCAGTCTGGCTTCCTCACCCAGGTATCTGGGTAACTAAGGAGAGCAGTGTTCTCACAGCCTTGGAGGGGCCTGATAACCAGTGTTCTCATAGCCTTGAGACTGGGTCCATAAACTGTTCCCATAATATGAAGTCGGTTGCATGCACAGAATTATGTCACGTTATGCAGTGTTCTGGCATTTTCCCAGCTTTGTTACCCTTTAGTACTTAAACAAGCAGGAGTTCTCACTAGTGAGACACGTAGCTTACAGCATGTGTGGCTCACCCACCCATGAATAAAGGTATGTCAAGCATCCCCATGGCTCCGTGAATTTTCTTTCATCTCCCAGAAGCAACAGTGAATCTGCCCAGCCTTGATTGGCTCCACCACAAGTTCTATACTTATTGTATGATTTTCAGTTCTTTCTGTCCTTAACCAATGTAATATTTCTTCTAATGCTTCTTGATTTGGGTCTTAATGTTACCCATTTTCTCTAAAAACTGAATAATAATTTATAAAATTGTAACAGAAACTATAACATGTATTGTCATTGGAACTGATGGTAAAAAAGCAAGGACAACTAAAATGGCACACTAACATGAAGGCAGTGGTACCCAACTGCACACTAACATGAAGAGGTGGTACCCTAACTAACTGCACTTGTTCATTGTGTTCCTCACTGCCACTTTTGTTTATAAATGTCCTTGATGAAGCAGTAAAAATTATCTTTTTTTTTATAGAATCTTTTTTTTTAATATTTTATTTATTTATTTTTAGAGAGGGAAGGGAGGGAGAGAGAGAGAGTGAGAGAGAGAGAAACATCAATGTGCGGTTGCTGGGGGACATGGCCTGCAACCTAGGCATGTGCCCTGACTGGGAATCGAACCTGCGATGCCTGGTTCGCAGCCCGCGCTCAATCCACTGAGCTACACCAGCCAGGGCAAAAATTATCTTTTAATGAAATCCCAAGCACTGAGTATACATCTTTTTAATATTTTTTGTGGCAAAATAGGAAGTAGCGTAAAGCATACAGAAGTAGAATAGTGATCTTAGGGAAAAACACTTGTGAAACTGAGTTGTGAGCTAATCTAGCAACTTGATTCAAGGAATGACATTTTTGCTTGAAACAATTGACAAAGGATATTCAGACCTAGAAATATGGCAAATATTTTCACAAAAAAATCAAACAGACAAAGTGAGCCTGTTACTTTTAGTGAGATAATTGACAATATTTGTTACCAAAGATAAAATTCAAATTTCCAAATGAAAATTAGGAATTTGGAAAACTTTTATCTACCACAGTGAGCATGACAACTTTCTAATACTTAAAGGATTTTCTAATGTATGTGATTTAAAAAATATTTACATTGTTTAACAAAATGTATTAATACTTGTAATACCTGCGTAACTTAGTGAACAATTATTTTCCAAATGACAAATTGATAGTTACAAAATGGTGCATGGGTAAAAGAGCCAAGTAAAGTGCAAGATTTTGACGTGAAGGATACAAAAAGTTTACTGATATACTTTCGTATTACACATTGCAACTAATCTTTAAGAAACTACCATTTAGTTCAGTTTTAGTGTAGTGTCCATAATTAGAAGAAAAAGCTATTAACATATTCCCTTCTCCAATTACATATCTATATAAGACCAGACTTTTTTCATACGCTTCCACTATGTGAAAAAATAAAAAAATATCGCATCATAAGATTCCAGCTGTCTTCTATTACGTCAGACATTAAAGAGATTTGCAAAAAAATATAAAGCTGACAATTTTCTCACTAGATATTTTTTTGTTTTTAAAAAATAGATATTTTGCCCTGACTGGTGTGGCTCCATTGGTTGGGCATCATACTGCAAGGCGAAAGGGCACGAGTTCAATTCTCAGTTTGATTCCTGGTCAGGGCACATGCTTTGGTTCCCTCCCGTCAAGGTGTGTACGACAAGCAACTGATATATGGTTCTCTCTCAGGTTGATGCTTCTCTTTCTCCCTCCCTTCTCCTTTCTCTAAAAATGCATAAATGAAATCTTTTGAAAAATGGATATTTTAGCCCTGGCTGATATGACTCAGTGGATTGAGTGCTGGCCTACAAACCAAAGGGTTGCCGGTTCAATTCCCAGTCAGGGCACGTGCCTGGGTTGTGGGCCAGGTCCACTGTTGGGGGTGCATGAGAGGCACCCACACATTGATACTTCTCTCCCTCTTTCTCCCTCCCTTGCCCTCTCTCTAAAAATAAATAAATAAATAAAATCATTTTTAAATGGATACTTTGATTTTTTTATTCATGTAATCCTCACCCGAAGACATGCCTATTGATTTTAGAGAGAAGGAAAGGGAGAGAGAGAGAAACACTGATCCACTCCCTCGTATACATGCCCAAATTGGGGATGAACCCACAACCTAGGCATGTGCCCTGACCCAGAATCTAACCTGCGACTTTTCGGTTTATGGGATGACACTCCCAACAACTGAGGCATATTGGCCAGGGCTCATTGTCACTTTTAAACATATTAAATAATTTTGAAATATCTCGGGTTTTTTAAAGAGATTTTATTTTCTAGAACGGTTTTAAATTTACAGAAAAAAAAATTGAGCTAATAGTACAGAGTTCCCATATGCCCTGTACCTAGTTTTCATTACTTACAAATGGTATGGCAGATTTGTTACAATTAATGGTACATTATTATTAACTAAACTGCATAGTTTATCAAATTTCCTTAGTTTTTACCTAATGTACTTTATTTATTTCAGAATGACCTATTACACTTAGTTACCAATTTATCTTAGGTTCTTCCTTGCTGTGGTAGTCTCTCAGGCTTTTCTTGATTTTGGTGAGGTGGACAGTTCTGAGGAGTACTGGTCAGTTAGAATCTGTCTAACATTTCTCTCATGATTAGATTGAGGTTATAGGTTTTGGGTAAGAAGACCACAGAAGTAAACTGTCACTTTCATCCCATGATAACAAGGGTACATGCTATCAACTTGGCTTATCGCTGCTGATGTTGACCTTTATCACCTGGCTAAGGTAGTGTTTATTCCTCCATTGTAAAGTTACTCCCCCTGTCCCTTCCATATTGTACTTTTTGGAAGAAATTCATTGTATGCAGACAACACCTAAGAAATAGGGAATTATTTCCATTTCTGTGGGTGCCTACGTAAATTTTTTTGGAACTCTTTTCGCATGAAAGATTTGTCTTTTCTCCACCATTAATTTATTTACACAGTCATTTACTTATATAAGTACAGACTCATGAATATTTATGTCACATTTTGGGTTATAATCTAATAAGTACTTTATTTATTTTATTGTTCATATTGTTTCAGCTGTAACCACTAGGTGCTCTTTCATTTGCTGTGGGTCCCAGCATCTTCTTACATTTGCTTGATTATTTAATTCTACTATACATGTATAGCAGTATCAGTTGTTAACCCATCCCTCCATGGGAAACAGCTATATCAACAAGAGTACAGTGTTTATGTACATTTCCTTTAGCCTTTAGTTTTACAAATTCCACTCATTTCCAAATGATTACCTTCCTCTCCCCCTCTACCTTCTTCAGTGAAGCTGTTTCAAACATTGTAATACAGTTAGATTATTTAGTCATAGCCTATATTCCAACCTGGGTTCCTCTGACATCTTAAGTGATTTATTTTATTTGCTTATATTAAGGTTTACCTTTAATGTAAAGTTCTATAAAAGTGCTATAAAGTTCTATGAGTACTGAAAAATGCAGTCAGAGATCCGCAATTACAGTGTTATGTAGAGTATTTTATCTCCCTAAAAATCCTCTGTGCTTCACCTTTCCCATCTTCTCTTCCTCCCGCCGAGCCCCTGTCAAACACTGATTTTTTTTCAGGATGTCATATAATTAGAATCATACATTATGTAGCTTTTTTTCAGCCTGGCTTCTGTCCTTTAGTGACATGCACTTAAAATTTGTCCCTCTGTTTTCATGGCTTGATTTCTTTTTATTGCTGAATAATATTCCATTGTATGGATATACCATTGTTTGTTTATGCATTTACTTATTGAAGGATTTCTTGAGTCGTCCAGTTTTGGGACTTATGAATAAATAATTATACACATTTGTGTGCAGATTTTATGTGAGGGCATATTTTCAAACCATTTGGGTAAATACCATGAAGAACAATTGTTGAATCATACAGTAAGACTATACTTAATTTTATAAGAAATTGCCAAACTGTCTTCCAAAGTGGGCTGTACCATTTTATACTCTCATCGACAATGCCCTGGGTGGATAGTTCAGGTGGTTAGAGTGGCATCCTGATGTGCCAAGGTTGTGGGTTTGATCCCCAGGGCACATACAGGAGATGACCAACGGGTGCACGGATGACTGGAGCAGTGGGCTGTTGTTTCTCTCTCTCCTTCTCTCCTTCCCTTCCTCTCTCTCTCTAAAATCAATAAAATTAAAAAGAATTAAAAAAAAAAAACAAGTTCCTGTGCTCTGTTATTCCCACCAGTATTTGGTGTTGCAAGTGTTTTCAATTTTAATCATTCTAATACATGTGCTATAGTATCTCATTGTTATTTTAATTTGTGATTCCCTGATGACAGATGATATTGAGAATCTTCTCATTTATTTTTATTTTTATTTCTTTTACTTTTTAATATTCTATTTAATATTTCTATTTAATTTTTTATATTTCTATTTTATATTGTCTTTATTATGTTGAGGATATTTTCATATGCTTATTTGTCATCTGTATATTTTCTTTGGTGAGGTGTCTGTTCAGTCTTTTGCCCTTTTTTTTAAATTGGGTCACTTGTTTTCTTATTGTTGAGTTTTAAGAGTTCTTTTTATATTTAAAACAAATCCTTTTTCAGATATGTGCTTTGCAAAGATTTTCTCCCAGGTGGTGGCTTGTACGGTAATACCCTTAACAGTATCTTTCACAGAGAAGAAATTTTAATTTTAATAAAATACAAATTAGCAATTTTTTCTTTGGGCTCAAGGAGTTTAATTCACTGAGAGAGAATAATCTAATTTTAAAAACAACTATTTTTTTATCTTTCACTTTTTAAAGACTTTACTTATTTTCAGAGAAAGGGGGAGAGAAAAAAAGAGGGAGAGAAACACTGATGTGCAAGAGAAATATCAGTTGGTTGCCTCTCTCACGCCCCCAGCTGGAGACCTGGCCCACAACCCAGACAGGTACCCTGACAGGGAATTGAACCAGAGACCTTTTGGTTCACAGGCTGGCACTCAATCCACTAAGCCACACCAGTCAGGTCAACAACTGTTTTTAAATAAAATAATATTTTGTTATAAACTAATGGTATAGGAAAGAAATATACAATTACTTACAATATAGTTTCCAGCAATTTTATGATTTTAAAATTTTTCTGAAGACCACATTTGTCCATCACATTGTAGCAGAATGGGACAGACCAGATGAATAAGAAGTGGTAAGTACTATGAGCACTTTTAAAACACTGTACGATGAAAATAAGAGGAAAAATATGCAGGTTCAGGGGCCTGTCAATTATGTAAAGTTTTTAGGACTATGAACATTGTACGTGGATTCAAATGAAGCAAAAGTAGACCATATAAATATTTTCTTTTACTGATTTGTCCATGCTGTCTTGATTACTACAGTTGTATACAAAGTTTTGAAATTAGCAAGTTTTGTTCTTTTTCAGTGTTGTGTTGGCTACTCTGGATCTTTTGCCTTTCCATATACACTTTAGAATCACTGTGTTGACATTTACAAAATACCAATTTTGATTGGTATTGTTTTGAGTCTATAAAGATCAATTTGGGAAGAATTGAAATCTTGGAAAAAATGAAATGCTCCATTCCATTAACACAAATCTTCCTCCATTTATTTATATCTTTGATTTCTTTCATTAGAATTTTGTAGTTTCCTCCACTTTAATTTTTAGTAATGTAATAGATTACCAAAAGTTCTTTGGGGATCCTCAATAATTTTAATCCTCAAATCAAAGGCTTTGAGATAGAACTGCTATCTATCTCTTGGTCACTAAAAGAACTTAGTTTTCTAAGCATTAACTCAGATTCTTGCCATTTGTATTTTGTTAAGATTCACTTGATAAGCATTCTGCTCCTATTCTTACCATTGCAACACAGCTGGAATTGCAAATTTACCATTCACAAGTAATGAAGCTAAAACAGATATAGTCTTTAAAGTAATAAAAGTAAATGTATAAGTTTTTATAATAAAAGGGAACACTAAGACATAATGCTTCACCTAGTGATTTCACCCAAAGAATATGGTATGAAAAGAGCAAAGAAGAAACAAACAAAACCAACCACACGGAACTTTACACTGGAGAAATCTGACAAACAATACTTCAGTCAAGTGATCAAATTCAACATCAATGGCACTTCTGTGACCTTCCTCCTCCAAACCTGCAACTTAGCCTGATCATGAGAAAAACATCAGACAAATTTCAACAAAGGAGCATCCTTCAATAAACCTGACCAGTACTTTCAAGGTCATTGAAATAAGGAAAATAAGAGAAATTATCATAGCCAAAAGGAGGCTAAGGAGAAATGATAACTGAATGTAATAACATATCTTGGTTAAGATTATGGAAGAGAAGATAAAAAATGAGGAAATCTGAATAAACTATGAAGTTAGTTAATAGTAACATACTCTTATTGGTTCATTAATTGTAATAAATATACCATACTAACGTAAGATGTTAATAGTAGGGGAAACCGTATGAGAATTGGGCATATGGGAATTCTCCACACCATTGGCTCAATTTTCCTGTAAATTTAAAATTGTTCTAAAAAATAAGTCCATTTAGGAGACTTCGGACCAAGATGGAGGTATAAGGAAACACACTGTGCCTGCTCACACAGCCAAAAGAAGGACAACAATTTAAAAACAAAAAGCAACCAGAACTGACAGAAAATTGAACTGTATGGAAGTCTGACAACCAAGGAGTTTAAGGAGAAATATTCATCCAGACTGGCAGTAGGGGTGGAGAGAGACAGCCAGGCAGAGAGGACTTGTGGCAAGGCGGTGGCTGACAGACCCAGTGAGGCAGCAGATAGTGCAGTGGGGCACGCAAGGCTGCAGCTGGCTGGCAAAGCAGCTGATTGTGGACTGGGTGGTCCCACATTCGTGAGCAGATAAACAGGGAGAACAACTGGGGAGCGACGGATTGAGCAACCCAGGGCCCCAGCATGGGGAAATAAAGCCTCAAAACACTGATTGAAAGCACCTGTGGGGGTTGAGGCAGTGGGAGAAACACCCAGCCTTACAGGAAAGTTCATTGGAGAACTCTCAGCACCAGAAGGGCCCAATTAGCTTGTGGGAAACGGGAAGCGACTGAAATCCGGCACAATGGAGCAAGCACCATTGATCCCTCTCATACCCCGCCCCCACATACAGCATCACAACCTAATGACATGGGTTGCCCCACCCTGGAAACACCTAAGGCTCCACCCCTCTCTAGTAACAGGGCTGTCAAGGCAAAAAAAAAAAAAAATGGTCCAAATGAAAGAACACATCAAAGCTACACAAAAAATACAACTAAGCAACAAAGAGGTAACCAGCCTATCGGATGTACAGTTCAAAACACTGGTAATCAGGATGCTCACAGAACTGGTTGAATTTGGTTGCAAATTAGATGAAAAAATGAAGGCTACACGAAGTGAGATAAAGGGAAGTGTACAGGGAACCAAGAGTGATGGGAAAGAAACTGGGACTCAAATCAGTGGTGTGGACCAGAAGAAAGAAAGAAACATCCAACCAGAAAAGAATGAAGAAACAAGAATTCAAAAAAATGAGGAGAGGCTTAGGAACCTCCAGGACATCTTGAAACATCCAACATCCAAATTATAGGGGTGCCAGAAGGAGAAGAGGAAGAGCAACAAGTGGAAAAGTTATTGAAACAAATAATAAAGGAGAACTTCACCAATCTGGCAAAGGGAATAGACTTTCAGGAAGTCCAGGAAGCCCAGACAGTCTCAAAGAAGTTGGACCCAAGGAGGAACACACCAAGGCACATCATAATTACATTAGCCAAGGTAAAAATAAAGGAGTGAATCCTAGAAGCAGCAAGAGACAAGGAGGCAGTTACCTACAAAGGAGTTCCCATCAGACTGTCAGCTGATTTCTCAAAAGAGACCTTGCAGGCAAGATGGGGCTGGAATGAAGTATTCCAAGTCATGAAAGGCAAGGACCTACATCCAACATTGCTCTATCCAGCAAAGCTATCATTTAGAATGGAAGGGCAGATAAAGTGCTTCTCAGATAAGGTCAAGTGAAAGGAGTTTATCATCACCAAGCCCTTATTATATGAAATGTTAAAGGGACTAATCTATGAAAAAATGATCAAAACTATGAACAGTAAAATGACAACAAACTCACAACTATTAACAACTGAACCTAAAAAACAAAACAAAGGCAAACTAAGCAAACAAGTAGAACAGGAAGAGAACCACAGAAATGGAGATCACATGGAGGGTTATCAACAGGGAAGCGGGAGGGGGAGAGGGGAGAAAAGGTACAGAAAATAAGTAGCATAGATGGCAGGTACAAAATAGACAGGGGGAGGGTAAGAATAGTATGGGAAATGTAGAAGCCAAAGAACCTATATGTATGACCCATGGACAGGAACTCAAGGGGGAAAATATGGGTGAGAGGGGGTGCACAGGGCAAAAGGGAGGGAAGGTGGTAAATGGGACAACTATAATAGCATAATTAATAAAATAGATTTTTAAAAAAGAAAGGAATAAAAGTATCAAATACTAAAAAAAATTTAAAACTAAAAGAGAAACATTAACTTTTCAAAAACAAAAAGTCTATTAAGTGAAAAGAGCACTGGTTCCCAGGGATTAGGGGGAGGGCTGGCTAGGTAGATCATGGAGGATTTTTAGGGCAGTGAAAATACTCTGTATGATACTATAATAATGGACACATACACATTCGTCCAAACCTATAAAATGTATATCACCAGAAATGAACCCTATGTAAACCATGGTCCTTGGTGACAATTATATGTTAATGTAGGTTTATCAGGTGTAACCATGTACCCCTCTCTGGTGGGGGTGTTGACACTTGAGGAAGCTGTGCATGTGTGGAGGCAGGAAATATGTAGGAAATCTCTGTACCTTCCTCTCAATTTCACTGTGAACCTATATCTGATCTACAAAAATGAAGTCTATTAAAAACAATCTATTGATAGGCAACTTAAGACTTGGAAAATTTCAGCTTAAGGTAAAAAGTTGTAAGTCTAGCAAGTAATGTGTATGTTAAATCTTTTGTTTTAAAAACTACAGGTAAGGCCTGTCCTGGCTCCTGGGAAAACAGCTGACCTCATGGGGCACTGCTAAAGATTACTGCCTGGGGACAAGTGGAGGCATCCGGGCCTTTGTGTTCCAGGGAGAGACAGATGACCACCACCCCTGGGAACAGCTAACTGCCCAGGACAGGAATGTTGCAGCTTCTACCACCTAATCCTCCCTGAATCTCAGAGCCCTCACCGCACCTTGTTCATTCCTTGGTATAAAAAGGTCTAGCCTAGAAAGAGAAGGCAAGATGGTCTGTTAGGGTATGAACCCACCATCTTCTCAGACCGCCAGCCATCTGAATAAAGTGCCCATAAAAGATTCAATCGCTATCATTGCTTATTGGGTTTGGTAGTGACAGGCAGCCCAAACGCCAGTGTCTTTTCCAGTTACACTATTAGCTTTAAAAAATCTCCTAAATTTGAATAAACCTGACTTTATAAAAAAACAGTAATATAACAAGTTCACATCTGGGAGATTGATGATGACCTATTTTTCCTGGAATGTTTAAGTTTGAATTTGAGTTTTGGAGTTTTCACAAGCAATATTTCAAAGATAATTTTCTGGGCTTTTTTCATAATAATTATGTCTCTAGTGGAGAGAGCTTATACTTTCAGAGGATTTTAGTATTTAAGTCATTGGGAAGAGGAAATCAGGAAGTGAGTTTGGCATGTTATATATAAATTACATTTATGCCGATTTGGTTTGCAATGGTACTACCTTTTTTGTTCAGTTATGACAGTCATATAATTAATATTAATGGCATGTTACATTTTTATATATTCTAAAATTACCTCATTCATTCATCAGAGATTTACTAAGTGCCCATGCAAGAGAAAGGGAGGCAAATTGACATTCACTCTTCCATTCAACAATATTTATTAAGGGCATTTTGTAAAGGGAAATTTGCAAGGAGACTGGAATAAAGCTTTAAACAAAACCTATATGGTCTCTGTCCTCAGGGAGTTTAGAGTCTAGTGAGAGAGTAAATCTTTAAACAATTACATAAGTTGCTCTATTAAAAGTCTGTGAAGGAAAGGAAAGGAACGTTATGTGTCAGCCATTACAGAATTAACTTCCAATAGCATTTCTCACCTAATTATCACAAGTGCTGATGTAGTTTACATGTGAGAAAAACAAGGCTCAAAGAGATTAAACTATGTGCCAGGTATCCCAGGGCAAGTAAGTCCTGAAATGGAATGTTTAATTCAGATTTAATTTTAAAGATCACGATTGAAAACAAAATATTAATTCCTAAATTTCACAAAACTTTGAGGGGCAGAACCTATCTTGATTTTACTAATGAGAAAACTGACACTATAAGGAATTAGAACCCAAATTCAAAACAAGCCCTGTATCTTTGATGGTACAAACATACAAGTCATGCATGTGGTAACTGCATAAATTTTGGTATACAAAATAATAATATGTCTTTGAAACAAGCTACAATTAAGCATTGTTTTAAAATCTCATTTTGGCAGAAAATATTACAGCTCTCTTGTTTGCTGAATTTTTAAAATTTTCTATGCTGATCAAATATTTCATTGTATTTTGGAAAGGGCTAGTGTTATGGGTAAGAGCTGAGAAGGAAAACAGTTCTGCAAACAAGCAGGCTCAATCTTTCTTTTCTAAAAGATTTTATTTATTTATTTTTAGAGAGGGAAAGGGAGGAAGAGAGGAAGAATAACATCCCTGTGTGGTTGCTTCTAGAGCACCCCCCACTGGGGACCTGGCCTACAACCCAGGCATGTGCCTTGACTGGGAATCGAACCGGCAACCCTTTGTTCCCAGTCTGGCATGCAGTCCACTGGGCCACACCAGCCAGGGCCAAGCAGGCTCCCTCTTAATGAAATTTAGTTTATGGAAAAAAGTTTCTAAGAACAATTATAATTTATATTATGCAGAATTTCACTGATATTTATTTTTCAGCTATTGCAGATTCTTTGGATGATCCCAACAATGTAATAGGATATCAAATTTTTCCTTGCAGAGGAAAGATTGACAACATATCCATGTTTACATGGGGTGCAAATAGGGAAAAGAGGATGAAAAAAATACAAGTAATAAAAAGGAAACCAAGATTAATTCTGTAGAAAACATATATAGTTCTGCTTAAAAGTATTTTTGTTGTCAAGTAGTTTGCAGCAAAAAAACAAAACAAAACAAAAAAAACCCATGGGATATAATATAGCAAAAAGAAAAATATACATATAAGAAAACACATAAATAGTATATGGAAATAATTCTTAGTAATAGTTAGGACATGATAAATTGTCCCAACTATAGCCTCCAAGTACATCTTTCTGTTTGAGTCTCTGGTGACCACAACTTACACTCATTTTATTAAAAATAGAAAGACTAATTTTAATAAATTAATTTAATAAAGACTAATATTCTTTTTCTTTTCTCCTATCTTTGTATCCTTATTCTTATCTCACCATATACAATGCTCTGATATTTTAAGACCAGGAATAGCAGTTTAACCCCCACTATTTAAATAGATAAACATAAAAGATTTTTTAAAAATTCTACATCAAACCCTAAGGAAAGCATAGAATGCATTTCCCAATGAATCAAAGCCTGGAAAATAAAATATTGGCTTTGCTTACATTTTGGTCTGCTCCTTTTAAGCATTGTTCTCCTGTCTTTGTCTTCCTTCCACCATCCTCTCTGATCTTTTGGTGTCTCCTCCAAGTAGGTTACTGTTCCGGAATTGACAGCAAAAACAGAAATTTTATTGTATTTGCATAAGTTCAGTAAGCATTTGTTGAGTGCCTAGTATTTACTCATTCTTTCCATGAAAATGTCTACCACATGCCAGGTACCACTGGGAAAAGCAAAGAAAGAGAGAAGCAGAGAGGAAGACAAAAAGAGAGAGGGAGGGAGGGAAAGAGAGAAAACAACCCTTGGGGCCTTGGATTGTGGAACACAGAAAAATAAAAACCAAAAGCTTGTCTTAAGGAGAGATTGCAGTCCGATACAAGGGAGATGAAACATAGAATGAATGACAACGACAGAGTGTGGTGAATGTCATGGTAGAACAAAGGGAGCACTGCTGGAGGACTTTAGAAGAGGGCCGCAATATCGTTTACAAGCAATTTTTAAAAATATATTCTATTATTTATTTTTAGAGAGAGGGGAAGGGGAGGAGAAAAAGAGGGAGAAAAACATGGATGTTTTGCATCCATGCCTGGATGGGAACCAAACCCACAACCTAGGTGTACACCCATACCAGGAATGACACGGGAGACCTTCTGCTTTGGGGGAGGACACCCAACCAACAGAGCCACACAGTTCAGGGCTACATTTAATTAAAACAAATTTGTAATCCCTATTCAGCCCAGGAGAATATCATTAAAATGTGTAAGTCAGGATTTTTCTTATTGCAAGGGACTGAAACTGGCTTGGGCAAAATAAGAACGTTACTGGCCTGTGGAATAGAAAACATCATGGTACTTAGGCATGTTGGATCCAAATGACCAAAGAATGTTATCAAGACTCACTCTATCGGTGTCTAACTATCCCTTCTGTTCTTGGAGTCTTAGCTTTATCCCCAGCAATTCTTTTCACACGTTGGTTCCTAGAAGTTCCAGGCCTTCATCTTGGAAAAAAAGTTTCTCTTTTCCAGTAGTTGTAGAAGTGAGTCTTATTGAACTAACCTGGTTATGTGTGTAACACAAACACACTTGCTCTGCCCAGGGTGCTAGAATGTTGAAGTGTAACTGGACCAGTGGGGCATAAGATCCAATGAGACCAAGAGAGGGGTGGCTTTCCAGAGGAGAATCTGGGTATGATTACCAGAACATAGCCTCACTAAAATCAATTAGTTACCTTTTTTTTTTCCATCTCCACTTCAATAAGTGTTCTTTAGAAATAAGAGACTAGGTCTGTTTTACCTGTGACATCTTAACAGACTTAGAAATGCTGGTCATAATCACTATGAAGTGGGAGCAAGGTATAAAATCTGAACATGCTTCTAGCTTCCCTGAAGTTATTCCCTCAATATGGGTTTTATTCTTTGATCTGAAGTACTAAGCATTTCCTGACTGCTAAGACATATTCTTAAACAAATAGGAGGTCTGTCGAGAAAAAGTTCAGCCATTGTTAATATAACAAGAATAGTTTAAGGGGCATTGATGTAACCTGGCAGCCAAGGAGAGGGGACTGGAATGCACATGCGTGAACAATGATAACTGCACTGTACTAGTCAGTGGGGGTGGTAGATGCCATTGAGTGAGCATGTGTACGTGTACTGTGTGGCCACTGCATTCAAAGTGACTGAGTGAGCAGAGTAATGAATCTGCATCAAATTTTGTGTTAAGCATGAACATTCCTCCACGAAAATTATTTGAATGATTCAGAAGGCTGTAGCTACGGGCAACTGGAGATTGGTAACTTCATCACTGACAACTCACCTGCTCGTGCATCATGCCTCCTGCAGAGTTTTATGGTGAAACATCAAATCGCCCAGGTGAATCGCCTAGGTGACTCAGCTCCCCTACAGCCCAGCAACATCTGGCTTTTACCAAAATTAAAATCACCTTTGAAAGGAAAGAGATTTCAGACTGTCGATGAGATTCAGGAAAATATGGTGGGGCAGTTGACAGCACTGGGAGACCTGTATGAGGTCCCAAGCTTCTTCTTTGAAGGGGGCTGAGGCATCATTGTCCTATGTACAATGTTTCTTATATCTTGTATCTTCTTCAGTAAAGTCTCTATTTTTCATAGTATGTAGCTGGATACTTTCTGGGCAGACATCATATATATCCATAAACCATTCTCCTTCTCCCTCATAAGAAATGTCTTGATTTATGCATGCCATTTCTTAACACTTTAACTTCATCAAAGTACTGAGAGAAGATAAGACTATTGGGTGTTTTTGTTTTTTAACTCAAAATTTCCTTAGAAAGGAGTAGATGCCCTGGCTGGTGTGGCTCAATGGATTGAGCACCAGCCTGCAAACCAAAAGGTCGCTGGTTCAATTTCCAGTCAGGGCACATACCTGGGCTGCATGCCAGGTCCCCAGTTGGGGGCATGTGAGAGGCAACCAATGTCTCTCTCACACACTGAAGTTTCTCTCCCTCTCATTCTCCCTCCTGTCCCCTCTCTTTGAAAGCAAATAAAATCTTAAAAATAAAAAAATAGCCCTGGTCAGTGTGACTCAGTGGATTGAGTGCTGGTCTGCAAACTTGAAGGTTACAAGTTTAATTCTTGGTGTCAGGGCACATGCCTGGGTTGTGGGCCTGGTCCTCAGTTGTGGGGGGGGGTGTGAGAGGCAATTGATGGGTCTCCCATATGTTCCTCTCCCTCTCTTTCCCCTTCCCTTCCCCTCTCTCTAAAAATAAATGAATAAAAATCACCACTCACACTCACCATCAGTAAGATGGCTAATTTAAAAACAATATTTACTAATTTGACTGATAAAACATCATCGTTAAAAATAAATTGTATATATTGAGTAAAAGTAGCCAGGCCCCTCCCTCAAAGAGTATACTGCATACTTACATTCATATAAAACTCTAGAAAATGAAAACTCTTAAGTGACAGAAAGTTCAGTGGTTGCTTGGGGACCAGGGGTAGGGAGAATGGGAGGAAGGGATAAGAAAGGGGCAAATTTTGAGGGGTGGGGTGATGGATATGTTCACTATTTTGGTTGTGATGATGTTTTTATGATTTCGTGCAAGTGTCTAACTTAGCAAGTTGTACACTTTGAAAATGTGCAGTTTATTGTATATTAAGTACACCTTAATAAAGCTGTTTAGAAAGTATTTTAGCCCTGGCTGGTGTGCCTTAGTGGACTGAACAGTGGCTTGGGAACATAAGGGTCACCATCACCAGTTCAATTGCTGTCAGGGGCACATAGCTTAGTTGTGGGACACATCCCCAGGTGGGGGCGTGTGAGATGTGATCAATCATGTATCTCTCACACATACATGTTTCTCTCCCTCTCTTTCTCCCTCTTTTCCCTTCTCTCTAAAAATAACACAAATCTTTAAAAAATTGCTTTAAAAATGTTGTTTAAAAAGAGAGAAAACAGGGAAAAAAGAAAAAAATATTGTTTTAATCTGATTCCTGAAGTTACTGAGTGAATATTTTTCACACGCTTTAGTTATGAGTATATACTTCTGTTATTTTTTTCCATGTTCTTTACTAATTTTTCTACCTGTGCTTTCATTTCCCCCTGGATTTGTGAACTCTTTACCTATCAGGAAAATTCACCCTTAAAGTACTCCATATTTCTTTTCTCTGTAATTTTTCTGTTACAGCATGCTTTCAAGAGAACTCATTTATTTGTGCAAGCCAATTTTAACCAAAGGCTGTACTATAACACCACAAATCTTGAAACTGCAATAAGTTGTTAATCATCACTTTGCAAAACAAACAAAAATCCTTTAAAAAATTCATATTAGTAAATGAAGGAGTATTACAACCAATGCCTTCAGAACTGGCATCTGAAATACGTTGCACGCCTGCTTTGATGTTTTGGAGCTGTCTTCCTAAGTTATTATAAACAGTAGAGATGAAAGATATTTAAAATTTTTTTAAACATTTATTTATTAGAGAGAAAGAGAGGGAGGGAGAGAGAAATGTCAATTTGTTTGTTGTTCCACTTACTGATGCATTCATTGGTTGATTATTCCATGTGGCCGGACCCGGATCAGAACCCGCAACTCTGGCACATGGAAATGTGCTCTAACCAATTCAGTACCCAGCCAGGGCGATGAAAGAGCGTCATAAACAAAAAGTGTAAGATACTACTCTGGCACTTTGGCTAGGAATCACTTGCTTAAAATAACGCACGCTGTAATTACCTTCTCTGACTTTCCTGGGCTCCTCCTTCGGCTGACTACTCATGAAACCAAAGGGGGATGGATAATGCCACGAATGATCTCACGCTGGCATGACGTCAAGAAAACTTGACGTCAGACGTCAGAAGGCGGTTGCCACGGGGACCATTCTCCACTGACGGCAGAGTCGTGAAATCCTATCACTATCACTACACTCCGTCGCCTTTTGGCGCCGGCCGGGTCTAAGCTGCTAAAGAAGCTTTAACCTTAAGGGGGCCTCAGGGAGAAAGTAGTGTTGCTGCCTCCGAGAGCCCCACCCCCGCGGCACACGGTCCCGAGCCCCGGCCAGTGGTGGTGAGCAGCGGCCGCAGGAAGCGGGCGGTGGCGGCGGCGGCGGGCGACCTACCCGGGTCTCCCTTGCTCCATGCAGGGCTGGGAGAAGGGATCCGCCATATTGGAGCCGCAGCTGAAGGTGTCTTGCAGCCGCAGCGCGAGCCGTGTGGAGGTGGCGGCCCCGGCGAAGATTTGGGAGGAGTCGGCTGCTCCGGGGCCCGCAAGGCTGGGGAGTGAATGAACGACTCACGCTAGTCTCCTCCTTGCCCACTCCCTCCACTTTCTGCCGCGGGACCGGGCCGGGAGGGGGCTGGACACTGCTGTGACTGGGGCAGCGGCAGGATGTTCTCCAAGAAGCCGCATGGGGACGTGAAGAAATCTACCCAGAAGGTGCTGGACACCAAGAAGGACGCGCTGACCCGCCTCAAGCACCTGCGCATCGTCATCGGTGAGGAGCAAAGGGTGGCGGTGCCCAGAGGCCTGAGCTGCCAGGTCTTCCCTTCACTGGGATCCCCTGGGGACTCTTCCCCCAGTCCCGGCGCGGAGCGGAGGTAGAGGGTGAGGCGTCGCCTCTGCAGGGACGCAGGAGGGCGGTTAATTTGGGGAAGAGAAAACTTGGCAGCACTATCACAGGGTTACCTAATTTTGAGGTAATCGTCCGAAGTCATTTTTTGTTTTAAAACTAGTGTTTCTCTAAAAACAGATCTGTTTTAGACTTTCGGGAGACTTGGTGCCTGTGGATAATGGAGTTTATAGGATATGTTTGTCTGATGGATGACTACCGTCATCCCCACCCAAGTGAAAAGGAAAAAGTTCTTTCTCGAACAATATAGACCTTAATCTTTCAAGTTTCTTGGCCAGTAAGTGCTAGGAGGAAGCAGTTACACCTCTTTGGGAAGTGGGTGGTTCCCAAAAACTTGTGGGAAAGAGCCCCGCCCTTTGTTAATGCACCTTGTTCGTCACTACTGTCATTTAGAACTTTTATTAATTATAGCAATCAAGTAGTTTACAGCTTCCTTTGCTTCTAGGGAATTGCACAGAATTCTACTATTATTTAATTAAAAACTTTCTTACCGTCTGTTTCCCTATACGTCTGTTTTGCTAGCAAACCAAAGAGCACTCCGAGTTTTGGATATGGAGTTAGAATCTTTTGGATACTGGGTCATTTCGTAGGCTGATAAAGGCTGTAATAATACTTATGGGTTATCTGGTCCAGTACTTGGATCTTTTTAGATGAAAAGGAAAGTTAGTTTGCTTGTGTTATACAGAGTTAGTGGCAGAACGGAGTTTTGAACCTAACTGTCTGAATCCTAGTTTAGAGTTTATCTGAAGCTCTCTTTCTAATGAATTGCTTTGAAAGTTGTTTATTTAGTGATATAATTCCTTTATTTGAGTGCCTGTTTCTCTGCTGTATTGTTTACTCCTACCACCAGGATATCACCAGTAACACCTAACATTTGTATGGTGCTTTACAAAATGATTTCACATAAATTATAATTAATGATCACAGTAACCCTACAGGTAGATATTATCCTTCATTATTTACTAATGAGAAAGCTGAAGTCTGGGAATATCATCCAGGTACTAGGAGGCAGAGCCGGAATGGAGCCCAGATTTCATATCTCCAGTTTGGTTTTTACTCTTCCTACATTTGTGACAGGAAGTTGTTATCACAAATATGTTGTATTTAATCCTGTGGAATAGTAAGAAAGCACTTGAATTCAGTTTAGTGGTATGAAAAGAAGCCCAGTTTTCAAGAAAATGTAAATCTAAGTATAGTTAAGATTGTGAGCTTTTTATTTCTGTTCCTTATTGTACTTGAGAGATAACTCATTGAAAAAAAGATTTGGCT
The DNA here is from genome assembly GCA_004024845.1 of Tonatia bakeri. Lineage (NCBI taxonomy): Eukaryota > Metazoa > Chordata > Mammalia > Chiroptera > Phyllostomidae > Tonatia > Tonatia bakeri. Next base: position 10,036 of record PVIA01013151.1, on the reverse strand, counting down.
GAGAGAGTGAGACAGAATGTGTGAATGTAGGAGATGTATCACAGATAATGGAAGTTTGAAATTGAAGACGTAATGGAATTTGACACCTACTTGGGATAAACTGTAGGTTGGGTAATGGCAGAGCTGTAAAGTTGAGTCCAGTGGATGTTGACATTTCTTAAATTACGCCATAGCTCTTTAATTATATAGAGTGCAGGAGTGGTTCATGTATACTTTTTGGCAGAGAAGTTTCTTCCATGTGGGAGACATGATCTAAATTAAGAGGTCACACATGCCACATATTTTGTATGACCTAGTTTCCTTGGTTTGAAAACAAAACAATAATTAAAAAAAAAAAAAAAAGCACCCTGGCTGGTGTGGCTCAGTGGATCGAACCTCGGCCTGTGAACCGCAGGGTCATTGGTTCGATTTCCTGTCAGGGCACATGCCTGGCTTGCAGGCCTTGTTCCCTGGTGTGGGGCATGAAAGAGGCAACCACACATTGATGTTTCTGTCCCTCTCTTTCCCCCTGTCTAAAAGTAAATAAATAAAATCTTAAAAAAAATAAAATAAATAAGAAACATTTTGCTTTTCAGTAATTTATGGGCTTTTGAAAAATAGAGCATATCCTGTGTGTAAGCGTCTAAAATATCCCTAAGAACATTTCTGTCTCTCAATAAACATATCCTAGGGTGAGGATCAGAAAAAATAAAAAAAAAAATTTAAAGCATTGTTTAGTTTCTAAAGCTTCGTTTTTCTCTTACTACCCCACCCCTCCACCTTTTGCAGCTAACAGCTTTCAGATAATGACATTAAGTTCATAAAGTGGCTAACATAATGCCTGGCATATGGTGGGTATTTATGGTGGATATTGACTAAGTGTTAATTTTAATCATCTATAGCAAGGTAAAAATTCTGTGTTTTTTAAGTATATTTTATTGGTTATACTGTTACAGTTGTCCCAGTTTTTTTCCCACTTTGCCCCCATCCACCTTGTACCCCCCTTCCCTCCAGCAATCCTCACCCCTTAGTTTATGTCCATTGGTGCTTCTACCTTTCCTACACTATTTTTAACCTCCCCTGTCTATTTTGTTCCTACCAATAATGCTTCTTGACGCCTGCATCATTTCCCCCTTTCCCTCTCCCAGCTGATAACTCTCCACATGATCCCCATACCTAGGATTCTGTTTCTGTTCTGGTGGTTTGTTTAGTTTGTTTTTGTTTTTAGATTTTAGATTCAATTGCTGATAGTTGTGAGTTTGTTAGCATTTTAATGGTCATAGTTTTTATCTTTTTCTTAAGTAAGTCCCTTTAACATTTCATGTAACAAGGGCTTGGTGATGACGAATTCCTTTAGCTTTACCCTTTCTGGGAAGGACTTTATCTGCCCTTCCATTTTAAGTGGTAGCTTTGCTGGATAGAGCAACCTTGGATGTAGGTGCTTGCCCTTCATGACTTGGAATACTTCTTACCAGTCCCTTCTTGCCTGCAAAGTTTTTTTTTTAGAAATCAGCTGATAGTCGTATGGGAACTCCTTTGTAGGTAACTCTGCCTTTCTCTTGGTTATAAGATTCTCTATCCTTAACCCTTGGCATTTTAATCATGATATGTCTTGGCATGGTTCTCTTTGGGTCTAACTTGGCTGGGCCTCTCTGTGCTTCCTGGACTTGCATGTCTATTTCCTTCACCAAATTAGGGAAGTGTTCTTTCATCATTTTTTCTAATAAGTTTTCAATTTATATTCTTTCTCTTCTCCTCTGACACCCTGTGATGTGAATATTGGACTTCTTGAAGTTGTCCCACAGGCTGCTTATACTACTCTCATTTTTAAAAATTTTATGTAAAGATTTTATTTGTTTATTTTTAGAGAGAGAGGAAGAGGGGGAGAGAAGTATCAATGTGTGAGACAAACATCGATAGATTGCCTCTAGGCCTGTAAGCCAAGCATGTGCCCTGTCCAGAAACTGAACCAGACTCTTTGCTTTGTTGGATGATGCTCAACCAACTGAGCCATGCTGATCAGGGCTACCTTCTTTTTTTTGGATTCTTTTTTCTTCTTGCAGTTCTGATTAGTTGTTTTTTGCTTTCTTATGTTCCAAATCTTCAATTTGATTCTCAGTTTCATCCACTCTACTGTTGTTTCCTATAAATTGTTCTTCATTTCAATTAGTGAAAACTTTGTTTCTGACTGGATCTTTTCTATGATGCTGAGGTTCTCACTAAGTTCCTTGAGCATCCTCATAACCAGTGTTTTGAACTCTGCATCTGATAGTTAACTTATCATTTCATTTAGCTCTTTTTCTGGAGTTTTTTTTTTTTTTTTAATTTTATTTATTTATTTTTAGAGAGGGAAGGGAGGGAGGAAGAGAAAGAGAGAGAAACATCAATGTGTGGTTGCTGGGGGCCATGGCCTGCAACCCAGGCATGTGCCTTGACTGGGAATCAAACCTGTGATGCTTTGGTTCGCAGCCTGCGCTCAATCCACTGAGCTATGCCAGCCAGAGCTTTTTCTGGAGTTTTGATCTGTTCTTTCATTTGGGCCATGTTTCTTTGTCTCCTCATTTTGGCAGCCTCCCTCTGTTTCTGTATATTAGCTAGAGCTACTTTGATTCCATGTCTTGTTAGTGTGGCCTAATGTAGTAGGTGTCCTGTAGGGTCCAGTGGCACAGCCTCTTCTATCACCCAAGTTGGGTACTGGAGGTGCACCCTTCGTGTGGACTGAGTACACCCTTTTCTTGTAGTTGAGCCTTGGTTGCTGTTGACAGATCAATGGGAGGGATTTTCCCAGGCCAGTCAGCTGCAAGGACTGGCTGTGACAACTGACCACCACCAACCTCTACCCTCAGTGAAGAGTCAGCTGTTCAGTGGCAGGGTGGTGGTGCTCTGACATGGTCTGTAGCTTTCAACTGGGTGCCATGGTCCTGGGGCTTCCCAGATGGTATAGGCCAAGGTCAGCCTCCACCTGTGTTTTGTCCACAGCCACCCTTCCTGAGCTACAAAGCAATCTGAGGAGGCTGATACTTGTGCTGGGCTTGGAGATTCCCAGGCAAAGCCAAGCTGAGAACCTAGGCTGGCTGCTGTTAGTGCCTGTCCTGGGGCTCACTGAGGCCAGTTTTTGCTTGTTTGATAGGATTTAGGAAGTTGTGCAGCCCAAGCCACTCTGTGGAAAAGCAGCTTGGGTGGGTCTGTAGGTTGGGTGGGGCAGAGTCTCTGGGGATCTCCAAGGTGGGTCAAACAGTGTTAGCCAAGTTGATGCAGTCTCAGATATGGAACCAGCCTGCCAGCTCTGCTCTGGCTCTGTGAGTGAAAGGCTCAGAAAAGGGACAATGGCCTCTGCTCTCCCTAATGCCAGAATCTTCAGTCTCTCTCCCTGTATACCATTGGTGCCCTTCAAGCTGACACCCCAGCACTAAAGCTAAGAGGGAGTGAGTCTCAGTAGATGAGTCTGTGTGTGGGTTCTGTAAGAGGAATTGCTTGGGGCTCTAGCAGTTTCTTCCATCGCCACGATCCCTGCTGGTTTTTGGAGCCAGAGGTTGTGGGGACTTGTCCTCCTGACACTGGAACCCTGGACTGGGGGTCCTGGTATGGGGCTTGGAGTCCATGTTCTCAAGATATCCCTCTCAAATTTTAATCTGCCACACGTGGTTGAGAGATCAGCCTGTTCAGTATCTGGGCCCCTTTTACCGGTATGAATGGATGTGTTTTCTTTAACTCTGTAGTTATCACACTTCCATTCAACTGTTTTCTGATGGTTCTGAGTGATGGTGGTTCTTTATTTTAGCCATAATTTTGATATGGTTGTGTGAAGAGGTGAGCCGTGTCTGCCTATTCCATCATCTTAACCAAAAGTTTCAACATTTCAGTGTCCTTGATTTAAAAAGAAAAAGAGGAGTTCTTACTTAGCTAATAAATATTTCAATTATTGTTGGATCATTCTAATAGCTTTATTGAGATATAATTGACATACAATAAATTGCATATATTTAAAGCATATAATTTTTGTGTATATATGCATATGCTTATATATGCTACAGTATATATACTGCATATAAGCATATATAAGTACATGTTAAGTACATATACACATATGTGTGTATAATACATGTATATATACATATACACACATGTATATATGCACACACACACACTTTGTGAAGCCATTATAACAATCAAGATAACAAGTACATCTATAACATCATAAAATGTCCTTTGCTCCTTTGGAATTCCTTACTTCTACCTCTACTTGCACCAACCCTCCTCTTACCTGGACAGTCACTGATCTGCTGTCACTCTAGAACAGTTTGCTTTTTGTAGAGTTTTATGTATACAGCATTACCGTATTTTGCTGTGTATGATGCTCTCTCATGTATATTGTGCACCCATGTGTTTGTGTGCATTATACATGGCATTATTATACCCATGGTATGTAATCATTATACCTGGCAAAATACGGTATACACTATTTTTTGTTTGGTTTCTTTTATTCAGCCTTGTTTTGAAATTTCTCAAATTTCAAAATAGTATTGTTTTGTTCAAGTATTGTTGAAGTATTGTTATGGAATATGTCACTACCAAATTGTTTTTATTGCTGAGTAGTAAGTATTCCATTATATGGATATGCCAAAATTTGATTATCCATTAACCTGTTGAAGAACATGTGGGTTTTTAGTTTTGAGCTATTATAAATAAAGCTTCTGTGAGGTATACTTGTTATATAAACACATGCTTTCTTTACTCTTAGGTAAATACCTAGGAGTGGAATGGCTGGATCATATGCAGTTGCATGTTTAACTTTTTAAAGAAACTGCCGTAATGTTTTTTACCATTGTACATTCTTACCAGCAGTGTGTGGAGAGTACCAGTTTATCCACAGATGCACTGACACCACTTTGTATTGCCAGTCTTCTTAATTTCAACCACTGTAAGAAGTATGTATGTGTTGCGATTAGTATTTCCCTAGTATCTAATAACATCAGGCTGCTTCTCATGTCCTTATTTACCATTGTATAATTTCTTTGATGTGTCTGCTCAGATCTTTTACCTAATTTTCTTTCTTTTTTTACCTTTTTTTTAGAATTGATTTTGGAGAGAGAGGAAGAGAGTGACATCAATTTGTTCTTACACTTATATCTGCATTCATTGGTTGTTTCTTGTATGTGCCAGCAACCGTGGCATATCTGGACGATGCTCTAACCAACTGAGCTACCTGGCCAGAGCCTAGATTTTCTTATGTGATTTCTTCCAGCAGATTTACATTTTTAGGATCTATATTAAGGTCTATGATGTATCTTCAGTTTACTTTGTAAACATGGTATGAGATACGGATCAAAGTTTATTTTTTTGCACATGGATATCCAATTATTACAGCACCATTTGTTGAAAAAGACTACTGAATTGCCTTTGTATTTTTTCCCAAAACTGAGTTGTCATTTATGTGGGTCTATTTTTGGATGCTCTGTTTTGTTCTGTGGTCTATTTGTCTGTGTTGGTGCCAATACCACAATGTCCTTCTTTTGTTTTTTTTAAATTTATTTATTTATTTTTAGAGAGAGGGAAGAGAAACATCTATATGAAATCGACATTAACTGGGTTGCCTTTCATGTGCCCCTAAATGGGGACCTGGCCAGAAACCCAGGCATGTGCCCAGACTGGGAATTGAACCAGTGACCTTTTGGTTCACAGGCCAGCACTCAATCCATTGAGCCACACCAGCCAGGGTGTGCAGAAGCATTTTAATTTGATGTAATACCACTTGTTTATTTTTTGCTTTCGCGGTCAGATTCAAAATATCACCACTGCGACCAATGCCAAGGAGCCTGCTGCCTGTTTTTCCTTTTAGGAGTTTTATGGTTTCAGGTCTTATATTCAAGTCTTTAATCCATTTTGAGTTAATTTTTGCATGTGTGTAAGATAGGGATCTAGTTTTGTTCTTTTGCTTGTGGCTGTCCAGTTATCCCGTCACCATTTATTGATGAGACTATCTTCTTCCTATTATATATTCTAGGTTCCTTTGTCATAAGTGATTTGACCACTTATGCATAGATCTTTTTCTGGGCTCTCTATTCTGTTCTATTGATATATGTATTTATGCCAATACCATACTGCTTTTTTTTTTTTTTTAAAGATTTTATTTATTTATTTTTAAAGAGGGAAGGGAGGGGGAGAGAGAGAGAGAGAGAGAGAAACATCAATGTGCGGTTGCTGGGGGACATGGCCTGCAACCTAGGCATGTGCCCTGACTGGGAATCGAACCTGCAATGCCTGGTTTGCAGCCCGCGCTCAATCCACTGAGCTACACCAGCCAGGGCGCTATACTGCTTTTATTACTATAGCTTTGTAATAAAGTTTGAAACCAGGGAGCATGATGCCTCCCACTTTGCTCTTTTCAAGATTGCACTGACAGGCCCTGGCTGAGTAGCTCAGTTTGTTGGAGCATCATCCTGATACCCCAAGGTTGCAGGTTTGAGCCCAGGTCTGGGCACATACAGGAGGCAGCCCATGGGTGCATGCATGAGTGGAACAGCAGATTGGTATTTCTCTTTTGTGTGTGCTCTCTCTCTAAGATCAATAAAAAAACAAGATTGCATTGGTTATTTGGGATCTTTTGTGATGCTATACAAATTGTAGGATTGTTTTTATCTATTTCTGTGAAAAGTGCCATTGTTGAGACTTCTCATTATAAATGGATGTAGATTTTGTCAAATGCTTTTTTTGTACCTATTCAGACAATTATATGATTTTTATCTTTTATTTTGTTAGTGTGATGAATTGATTCATTTGTGGATGTTAAACCATGCTTGCACGGATGGAATTGATGCCCTCTGGTCATGATTATGACTCTTTTAATATAATGTTTACTTTGGTTGGTTAAACTTTGTTGAGAATTTTTGCATCTATGTTCTTAAAGGATATATTAATTTTTTCTTGTAGTGCCTTTGTTATCAGGGGAATGTTGGCCTTGTTAAATGAGTTTGGAAATGATCCCTTCTCTTCTGTTATATGGACGAATATGGGAAGGATTGGTATGTTGGGTTTTTTTTTTAACCATCAGTGAAGTTACCTGGTTCTGTATTTCATTCCGGTAGGAGCTTTTTGATCATGGATTCAGTCTCCTTATTTGTAATTGTTCTGTTTAGAATCTGACTAGTAATTCATCATTGATATCTGGATGATGTACATTTAATGTTATTATTGATTGGTTAAGTTCGAGCCTGTCCTCTTGCTGTGTTTTGTCTTTGGCCAATCTGTTCTCAGTTTCCATTTTCCCCTCTTTTTTGTCTTCTTTTGTATTAGTAATAAATTATGGTTCATTTTTTTATCTTTTTTGTTGGCTGATTAGCTATAATCTTTAATCATTTTATTGATTGCTGAGTGATTTATGGTATGGCATCTCTGACTTACCAGAGCCTACTAGTAAGTGATATTATTCCACTGTTGATATTGTATAAGAACTTTTCAAAAGTGTACTTCAATTTGTCACTCCAGTTTTTATGCTCTTTGGTCTTATACTTACTTACACATGTTGTAAATCCTGCACTATTTTATTTTGTTCAAATAAGCAATTATCTTTTAAAGATTTTAAGATAAAGGCATATATTTACCTATGTAGCACTATTTGCAGTGCTCTTCATTTCTTTGCAGAGACAGATATTTCCATCCACCCAGTGTCCTTTTATTTATGTCTGAAGGAGTTTCTTTAGCATTCTTTCTGTGATCATGATCTGGTAGTAGATTCCTTATGATCTTGTTGGCATAAAAAGTATTTTTTCTTCTTTTTTGAAAGATTTTGGCTCTGGCTGGTGTGACTCAGTGGATTGAGTGCTGGCCTGCAAACCGAAGAGTCACCAGTTTGATTCCCAGTCAGGGCACATGCCTGGGTTGCATGCCAGGTGCCCAAGAAGTGGGCTCACAAGAGGCAACCACACATTGATGTTTCTCTCCCTCTTTTTCTCCCTCCCATCCCCTCTTTCTAAAAATAAAGAAAATCTTTAAAAAAAAAGATTTTGCTTTGTTTAGAATTCTAGGTTGATAGCTTTTCCCTTTGTCCTTTAAAAATTTTACTCTGCTGTCTTTGTGTTTGCATTGTTTCTGATAGGAAGTTTGCTATCTATATTTTACTCTGCGTGTTTACATTATTTTTTTCTGGCTACTTTTAAGATTTTTCTGAGCAATATGTGCTGTGATGCAATTTTTAAAATACTCTGTGGCTTGGGGTTCACTGGGCTTACTAGATTTGCGGCTTATAGTTCTCATAAAGTTTGGGGAAATTTTAGCCATTTTTTCTCCACTTAGGTTTTTTAAACATTTTATTTATTTATTTTTAGAAAGAGGGGAAAAGAGGAAGAAAGAGGGAGAGAAACATCATTCGGTTGCCTCTCGCACACCCCCAGCTGGGGACCTGGCCCACAACTCAGGGATGTGCCCTGACTGGGAATCAAACCAGCGACCCTTTGGTTCTCATGCTGGAACTCAATCCACTGAACTACACCAACCAGGGCTGCCCACTTATTTTTCAAATCTCTTTTTGAAATTTATTAGCTTATTAGTAAGTATATATTAGATAAGTATATTAGAAAGTAATATTCGTGTATTGGACAGTCTCATAGCAGGAAAAGTACTGACATTTTAATTTGTTTGGAATCTTTTTTGTTTATCTTGGATAGTTTCTGTTGCTGTGTCTTAAAGTTCACTAGTCTTTTGCTACATGGAGTCTGTTTATCTAGTTCATTTTTCATCTTAGACATCATAGTTTTTAATCTGGTTCATTTTGTGTGTGTATATATTATATATGGAAGTTATTTTGTCTATATGTTTTATACACCTTAATTTTTTGAACATAAAGAATACAATTAAAATAACATAGTAGTTCTCTGCTCATCCTAACATCTGTCAAATTTGGATCAGTCAGCTGATTTTTCTCTCATCCTGGATTGTTTTCTTGCTTCTTTGTACATTGAATAATCTTTGGATGTCTGATATTGTGAATTTCACCTTCTTAGCTACTAGATATTTTGGTATTTTTATAAAGTCTTGAGCTTTTATCCTGGGATGCTGTTAAATTGCCTAGAAACAGTTTGATCATTTCAGGTCTCACTTTTACAGTTTGTTGAATGGGTTCATCCAGGGTTAATTATTACCTGCCTGAGTATTAATACTTTCGTATGTATTCTACCCAAATTCCCTGTTAATTATGAGGGGTGTTTTTTATAGCCCACCCAGCTCTTGGGAACAGGTACTGTCTTGGTCTTACGTAAGCCTCTGGTACTCCTCTCTCAAGTTCTTTCACATAGTTCCTTCTGCTGTTTGAGAAGTTTTCTTACAATGTGTTATGATCATTGTGGTAGGGGATTTTCTCAAGTTTCCTCAGTTGTCACTATATGCAGCTGTCTCCTCTTTGATGCTCTGTTCTGTGAACTAATTTACCTTGGTCTTCTTGGACTGTCAGGTCATTTTCTTAACATACGGATTCTACTGGCTCTGCCTGGATTCACTTTTCTCTCACCATGGCCTAGAAATTGTTCAGTAAGCAGAAGTCAAAGGTGCATCCTGTTTGTTTGCTGTCTGTCAGGATTGACTTTACCTAATTTCCATATCTGCTTGAAACAAACCCCCAAAATCCTGAAACATAAATAACAGTTTCCAAGACACAGGACATCAGATGCTGATGATAATACCTTCTCATAAGTGAATGAGACTGAAAGTTGGCTTCATAGAAAGCAACTTGGCTTCCATTTTTAAATTTTTTGTACTTAGAGAAAAAAAATCAATTGATTACTAAAGTATATTTCATATATCTCCAACATGAATATATTAGTTTTTCACAATGGAAATTATATTAAAATATCTTAAATCAGAAAAATAAACTCGTGTTCAGTAGATATAAATGGTAATGTGTAAGGAAAGAAACAAATATTATATGATCATTAACTAAATAATCTAAAAGTGTTATAGATTAACTTGAACAAATATGGCTGAAAATTCCTGAGTCATTGTCATCTGTAAATTACCTATAAAATAAAGTAATGTGGTATTTGAATATATTTTTAAGGTTTGAAAT
>PVIA01013150.1:0-33718 GCA_004024845.1 Tonatia bakeri | reverse complement strand
AATCTCCATGATTTTGAGTGTTTTGGGTTTTTTTCCTTGGGGTTGGTTTCTAGTTTCATTCCCTTGTGATCTGAGAAAATGCTTGGTATGATTTCAATTTTCTTGACCTTGTTGAGACTTGTTTTGTGTCTTATCATGTGGTCTATCTTTGAAAATGTTCCATGTACATTTGAAAAGAATGTGTATTTAGCTTCTTTGGGATGGAGGGTTCTGAATATGTCAGTCAAGTCCAATTCATCTAGGGTATTGTTCAATGCCACGATATCTTTGCTGATACTTTGTTTGGAAGATCTGTCCATTTTTGACAGTGGGGTGTTAAAATCCCCCACTATAATTGTGTTGCTGTCAATATCTTTCTTGAAGTCCTCTAGGATTTTCTTTATGTATTTGGGTGCACCTATGTTGGGTGCATATATATCTACAATATTTATGTCTTCTTGATAGATTCTTCCCTAGAGTATTATGAAGTGACCTTCTGGGTGTCTCTTTATGTCCCTTTTTTGGAAGTCTATTTTGTCTGAAATGAGTATCGCTATCCCAGCTTTTTTTTTTTTCCTGTCCATTTGCTTGGAAAATTTGTTTCCAGCCCTTCACTTTCAGCCAGTGCAGGTCTTTTATCCTGAGGTGGGTCTCTTGTAGGCAGCATATGTGTGGGTCATGATGTCTTATCCATTCAGCTATTCTGTGTCTTTTGATTGGAACATTTAATCCATTTACATTTAAGGTTATTATTGATAGGCACTTATTCATTGCCATTTATGTACGTGTGTTCCCCTCTCTCTTTCTGTTTTCCTTCCTTTCCTTAAATCGGACCCTTTAGCATCTTTTGCAGAGCTGGTTTAGTGGAGGTATATTCTTTTTTTTTTTTTTTAAGATTTTTTATTTATTTATTTTTAGAGAGGGAAGAGAGAGAGAGAGAGAGAAACATCAATGTGCGGTTGCTGGGGGACATGACCTGCAACCTAGGCATGCGCCCTGACTGGGAACCGAACCTGCGATGCCTGGTTCGCAGTCCGTGCTCAATCCACTGAGCTACGCCAGTCAGGGCGGAGGTATATTCTTTTAGACTTCTTTTGTCTGGGAAGCTTCTTATTTAGCCTTCTATCTTGATTGAGAGTCTTGCTGGGTAAAGTAGCCTTGGCTGCAGGCCTCTGGTTCTCATTACCTGGAATATTTCTTGCCATTTTCTTCTGGCTTAAAGTGTTTCCATTGAAAAATCAGCTGTTAGCCTTCTTGGGGCTCCCTTGTATGTTACTTCCTGTTTCTCCCTTGCTGCCTTTAATATTCTCTCTTTGTCTTGAAATTTTGCCATTTTAATTATGATATGTCTTGGGGTGGGCCTCTTTGGGTTCCTCTTGATTGGAACTCTTTGTGTTTCCTGGATTTGTGTGACTTTTTCTCTCATCATATTGGGGAAGTTTTCCTTCATTACTTTTTCAAGTAAGTTTTCTATCCCTTGCTCATCTTCTTCTCCTTCTGGTATCCCTATTATATGGATATTATTATGTTTCATATTGTCTTGCATTTCTCTTAATCCCTCTTCCTTCTTTCTGAGCCTCTTTTCCTTTTCTTGTTCTTTCTGGGTGTTTTTTTTTTCTTCTTTTTCCTCCAGTTCACTGATTCGATCTTCTGCTTCATCGATCCTGCTTTTCATTGCTTCTACCGTGTTCTTCAGTTTAGAAATTGTATTCTTCATTTCCTCTTGGCCCTTGTTGATAGTTTCTATTTCCTTTTCCATATTGATATAGCTTTCATTGAGATCATTGTAGCTTCCCTGTAGTTTCTGGAAGCTCATTGTGAGCTCATTGAGCTTCCTTATATTCATTGTTTTGAACTCAAAATCTGATAGTTGAGTTTCCTCTATTTCATTTAGCATTCCTTCTGAGGCTTCCTCCTTTCCTTTCACTTGCGCATTGTTTCTTTGTCTTCTCATTGTTCCCGAGACTCTTCTTTTTAACCTCTGTTTCTTAAATTGATCTGTTCTGGTTCCTTGTGTTAATGGTGTGAACTTCTGTGGTAGAATACCTGTGAGATTCAGTGGTGTAGTTTCTTTTGGGTATCCTGGTGTTCACAGCTTCCCCCTACTCTCTTTTGTGATCAGTTGGAGGAATTAGAAAAAATGGGTTAAGACAGCAAGCCAGTATTCTATGATATTTACAGTAGCAGCCAGTACAGAAGAGATGGGAGATCCTTTGGCTATGTATAGTGTTAATCATGGTCTTCCACCCCACTATTCACGTTTTAGAAAGTATGGAAAGAAGAGAAGACTCTTATAGGGGAGGAAAGGGATGTTAGTTGGATCTAGATAGCTGTGAGGCTGTGGGAGGTCAGATTCAGAGTTAAGGTGGGAATAAAGAATAGTAAATAGGAGTAGTGTGTAAAAGTATAGAGACAACCCCTACATTAATAGAGTTTAGGGAGTTGCAAAGTGAGCTGCGATCTGGGAGGGGTGTTAAGCTGTATTTACATGTGTATGGAATAAGTCTCATTTACAGTGATATTGAAGCAACAATCTTGTGGCAGATTCTATGAGATCTAGATAATAAGAATAAGGAGTATAGAATCTTGAGTGGTATACTATGAAACCCAAGTGAGGGACAGTGAATTATGAACACACTGTGAATGAGATAACAGGGGGGAACTATGAAATGACAGTATAACTAGCCAAGCAAAGAAGATTATATAGAAAGAAAAAAAATACCAAAATACTATTAAAATGAAAAATGTCAGAAAAGAGAGAAAAAGATACTATAAATTTGCCATAATTTACAGGCAAAAAAACATAAACAAACAAAAAAAAAGCACAGAAGGTGGATTGCAGGAGAGATAGATTTGGAGTGGAATTAATAGCACTAGGATGGATGGAAGAGAAACAAGGAATTGAGAGATATAAAAATAATAAGTTAAAAATAAAAAGTTGCTTAATAAACAAAAAAACAAGATAAAATCAAGCAATCCAACAACAACAGCGGGATAAGGGGAATAAAAAGAAAAAAAGAGAGAAAGAGAACAAAAGAAGAAAAAAAAACACGCACACGTGCACACACACCACACACAGAGGGAAAGGAAAGAAAAAAAAACCCTCTTGTCGTTTTTTTCTAACTGGCCAAACCAGTTTTTCTGCTTTTGCCAGCTCACACAGGCTGTGGGGTGGTTAGAATGCTTTTCACCCTTCTAAGTCAGAACTTAGCTTTCCCCAGAAACGATCCCTGTCTGGGTTCAGGGCCCAAGCTCCAGAGATGGCAAGGGGTCACGCCCCTCCCCCAACTTCTCCACCCCAGGCTCTACGTTCAGCGAATCACCTGTTTCTCCGGGAGTCCACGTTGCACCCTCCAGGGACTGCGAGGAGTGGAGTGCTTCCCCACTGCTGGCGGGCTCTGCGTTCATGGGAAGCACCCACCTCTCCTCCACATCTCCTCCGGGTTCATGGTGCACTCTCGGGGGTTTGGGAGGGGACGCATACTTTCCTTTGCCACCGCTGTGGGCCCCAGGAACCCGTGACATGCTGCTCCCTTTCTGGGTTCCCCGTTTGAGAGTCAGGTATCCCGGTGGGGCACATGCCCGCCCGAAATCACCCCAGCTCCTGAAGCCCTTCCCTTGTTCACGGTGGTGGGGTCTTAGTCTTCCCCCAAACCACACAGTCACTGGGTTGGGAGCGGGGGCACACAGCAAGGCCTCCCTTGGTCCAGCAGACTGGGGTACACACTCTTCCCTGGGAAGTTCGTGGGTGCCCACAACCCCTGTGCTTCTGCTTCTCAACCCTTGTTGTCTGGGGAGGGAGCAGCGACTCCGCTCTCCCAGGTGCCCCGAGACAGACCCAGGAGCTCCGGGCCTGCTTTCTGTGCCTTTCGTAGGGCTCTTATTCTATTTTTTAATTTTAATTGTTCAAGTACAGTTTTTGGCCTTTTACCCCCATCCCAGACCACCCCCCAGCTCTCCCCACCTCCCTCCCATCTCCACCCCCCCAATTGTTATTGTCCATGTATCCTTTATACTTGTTTCTGCAAGCCCTTCCCCTTTTCTCCTGAATTTCCTCCCTTCTCCCCTCTGGTCACTGTCATCCTGTTCTCAATTTCAGTGTCTTTGGTTATATTTTGCTTGTTTGTTTTGTTGATTAGGTTCCTGTTAAAGGTGAGATCATATGGTATTTGTCTTTTACTGCCTGGCTTATTTTGCTTATCATAATACTTTCTAGCTCCATCCATGCTGTTGAAAAGGGAAGGAGCTCCTTCTTTCTTTCTGCTGCATAGAATTCCATTGTGTAGATATACCATAGTTTTTTGATCCATTCATTTACTAATGGGCACCTAGGTTGCTTCCAGCACTAGGCTATTGTCAACTTTAATTTAACACCTAATAACGAAAGCCTCTGAACCCACCACCCAGATAAAGGTCACCGTGAGTACAAACCCCTTATTATTTTTCTTCTAAATGTATGCCAATTCTATGTATGTAAACCAATTACTGTTATGTTGGATCTCCTTTTCTTCCTTCTTCCTATGTCATTCTCTCTCCAATCATTGGTATAACAGTTGGTTATTTTTCATTTTATTCTTAATAGCCTCAAGTCCATTTCTTGTTCCTGATTGACCTAACAAGTACTTCTTCTTTTCTCTGCATTCGTTATTGTGATTTTTTATACTTTTATTTACACTGCAACATACAACACCAGTTCATTTTACTTTTTCATAGGAACCCCGGCCTAAGGCTTAAAGTCACAGACTATGTAACTATATTGCTGGTGTACAAATTCTCACTACATAACTTTGTTGTGTGAACTTGAGCAAGTTATTTAATCTGTATATATTTCAGAATACTAATCTATAAAATAGAAAAAGTAGTACTATTAGATACAACTATTATTATAAGGATTGATTCAGATATTAATTGTTAAGTGCTTAAAACAGTGACTGTCACATAGTAAATGCTATATATGTATTTATTCAGTCTTTATAAAAATTTTCTCCTTGTATGTAATTTCCTGTTTGAGTTCTTGGCATCTCTCCTTTTAGCCCTTTTTTCCTGGAAGCAGTATATACATTAGCTGCTTATCAAGGACTCTTTCTAAGGGAAGGGTTTTCAAGGAATATGTATGAAGGACCCATGGACAAAGACACAGAGGGGGTATGAAGTGGGATGCGGTGGGGCAGAGGACAGTGGGGGAGCAACAGGAAGAACTCTAGTAGAGCATTAAATTTTTTTTAAATAAAAATGACTCTTTCTTTAATTAAATAACAAAAATAGTTCATGATTTTTATCACCTCCACAGTAAGCTTTTTCAGGTGTTGATTTATTATCTGATTTTTGTGTGTTTTTTTTTTCATGTTCTGTGTTTCTTTCTTGTGTCACATTTTCTATAGATATCATGCTAATTTATTTTTTTAATTTTATGTTTTTCTATTCATTGATTTTAGGGAGAGAGTGAGAGGGAGAGACAGAGAAATGTTGACTTGTCATTCCATTTAGTTATGTGTTGATTGGTTGCTTCCTGTAGCGCCCTAATGGAGGATAAAACCCACCACCTTGGTGTATTGGGATGACACTCTAATTGAACTACTTGGCAGGGGCCTAATTTCTTAAGTATTATTCATCATAAATGAAAGGGATTTTTCCTGGAATAATTATTTTTTCATCCAATTACAGTTGTTTTTAAAAGGGTAATGTGCATATAACAATGAAAAATTGTAATGGTGGGAAATTGTAACCCAACCCACTGTTCTTTTGACATTGTTTCTGTAAGTGCTGACTTTGACTAATACATGGCTTGTAGATGAACAGCATGTTCATATACGAATCTTAGAAATTGTTATCAAAAGATAAAGACTGTGACCTTCAATTATCTCAACTCTGGGAGATTACCTGACCTTCATTTATTTAGCCAAAATGAAGTGAATCCAGGATGACATGAAACAGGGATGACTAAACCAGGATGATGCACCTTGGAACATCACTTGCCTTATTGGAATGGACTGTTTTCATCTGCATGTTAAGAATTTCTTAACCTTTGTCCTTGGTCTCTTTGTTCTCTTCCCTTCTCCCTCCTTATAAAAACCTCTGCCTCTACTGAGAGGTAGAGATAAACTTTGAGACATGAGTGTCCATCTTCCCAGAAGATATGCTTTGAGACATGAATCCCCATTCCAGGTGGCCAGCATCTGAATAAATCACTTTACTTTACATCAGCACCTGCCTCTTGAGCATTGGCTTTCACGGTGACAGGCAGCTGAACCTGCTTTGGTTACATGAAGAGGTTACATGAAGAGGTTTTATAAATACACAAATGATAAAAAAGAAGTGAACTTCTCTATGAACATTATTTTGCAAATACATGTGCAAATATTTTATTAATTTCTAAAGGTTAATTTGATGAGTTAAATGTTATATTTATATATGTTTGATAGTTATGGTTGTAATGTTCTCTAAAATGACTTTGCTTTCATTCCTGTCAGTAACTACAAGTCAGTACTCCCTGACTTACATTGTTTATGATTTCTTTTCTGCTTAAAATGCTACCGAAGTACACCTGAAATTTACACAATTTTATTAACCAATATAACCACAATAAATTCAATAAAAAATAAAAATTAAAACAAAAAAAAAACACAACTTGATTCTCAACTGAGAGAGGAATGTTTTCCAGGCTACAATACCATGTATGTATCTATTATTTTACTAACATTTATTGATCTCTTTATATGTCTCCCTTCCCCACAAAACTGTTAACTTCTTGGGGACTAGGACTATGCCATTTTGATTTTATATTCTTGGCTCATATTCTATTTTTTGGCAAATAATACTTGTCCCCCAAAATGTTTGATAAATACATAAATGATAAAGGCAACAAAAAATTACCATTTGTGGGCACCATGCTGGTAAATAATAAAAAGAAAATTATGACTCCAGATATTCTTCTACAAATCATATTTTTCACTATAGTGTTCCAAAGTTATATCAGTATAAATTAAGGGATTTGCATCTAGGTCAAAAACCTATTTTACAAACAAATTATAATTACCTTCAAATGACATGCAAATAACTCATTCATTATAATACTGGTAAAATTATGGTACACAGCTTGCACAGACATTAATAACATGTTTTAGTTCATAGGGGATTTAAAAGCTTTGTCCAAATATAGTTTATATCTATGTAACCTAAGCTTGACATAGGATTAATAGAACCTCATAAAATTATCACATAATTCTAATTTTGATTAAGACATAAGTAACCAACTGTAGATATTTGTGACTAAACCTCAATTGCTCCATGTAGCACAATCATATAGAATCCCATATTGCTTTTTCAAATGAAGATATTGACTAATTTGGAGTCCATTCTAAGGTAAAATTTCTTAGGGTTGATATAGTAATTAATAGGTTTTGATCTGTGTGACAACTTAGGAAATGAGACAAACAGTTCTGATTTCTATAAATATGTGTGTGCTTTAAATTAATAGTTTTGCTTTAAGATTAGTGAATAAACCTTGAATCTAGGAAATTCAGTGAGATTTTCATAGTGCTATGTGTTCAATGAAATAAATTGTCTAGTTGTCAGAATTTATACTCTCATTTCACCACAGCATCTCCAAATTGTAATACTTTGTGAGTCCTAATGGCTGAAGTAAAAACTTTGATTTAAAATCTTGTGTATTTCTAAAGAGTAGGTTGTATATAAATTATTTTAATCTAATGTATTTATATCACTTAAGATATGTATTCTAGTTTAAATATTGCCTAAG
The DNA here is from genome assembly GCA_004024845.1 of Tonatia bakeri. Lineage (NCBI taxonomy): Eukaryota > Metazoa > Chordata > Mammalia > Chiroptera > Phyllostomidae > Tonatia > Tonatia bakeri. The sequence continues at coordinate 25,980 of PVIA01013150.1, read as the reverse complement.
TTAATTGGTCAAAATTTCTTTTAGTTCTTGGTATTCTTCTAAATAAGGATACAGAATAGCCTGGAGAGCCAGTTTAAGACTATCAAGACATACTTCCAGGTAGAGATAATATGATTTTTCTGTAGTCAAGACTTAATCATCAATTTGATTAGAATATTATGAATTTCACAAATCTCATGAAACTGATCCTAGAATGTAACAGGAGGTACCACTTTAACACTGTCACCTGTTTATGCTCACCATTCTAATAACTTGTATGATCACAGTCAGGGAGAGAATCATTGAATGCCAGAATAGGTTTAAAAAATAACTTACTGAAAATGTAGACTATGCTCATCAACATGGGAAAAAAAATCTACTTCTATATAGAGATAAACAATTAAAGTATTAAGTATTAAAAGCTTATTAAATGCCATTGGTTAAAATTAAATATTTAAATGCCATTGGTTTCTTGAATATGCACAAATACCATTTGTCCTAGTTATTTTCCAGGGAACAATTATTAACATGAAGTTAATAAGCCAATCTGCCAGAAATCATCCTCTGTGTTTAAGGCAACATTTGCTAAGGAGATGACCATAAGAAAATAATAGAGGGCTTGCATCAATTCACTTAGAAATTTTCATGAGGGAGACCAGGTAAAAACAAGGGTAAGAAAAGAGGAAACTAACTTTCATTGAGTACCTACTGTATGCCAGACCCTATGGTAGGTCCTTTACATTCAATAGCACAATTAATTAATTTGCCACAACCTTATAAGCAGAGAAAATGACAGCCAACATTAGGCTTAGGGAGACCATTTGGCTTGTCTCAGATTATAAATTCCGATTCCATGCTCTTGGTATATACTATACTTCTCAGCTTCTACAGTCACTCTTAATATTGTCTCTTTCTAACCAAACTTTCAGAAATGTATTTGCATCCATAGTTAGTTACTTTAGAATAATGCCTGTTAAGAAATTGTTTTGCATAATCTTACATAGATGGCTTTTGCTGGAGAAAAATGAATGATTTTTATGTATTTCATCTTCTAGAAACTAAATTAACCAATGTCACCCCAATAAATTTAATAAAAATTAAAAATGCAATCTTATTCTAGTAGCAAACCTTAGGAAAGAGAAGAGCAGTTAATATTCCTGTTAGAGGAAATAAAAGCCTGGTCTTCTGGTTATTTGCTGGGCAGAGTCCTTCTCCATATAGGACAACTAATCTTCCCCAGATTCCCATATTTAAAAACAAGGGAATATATGGAGAACCAAATGCAAAACCTACATCAAGAGACTCAAATACTGAACTGTGAGAAATATACTTCTTTAGAAACTATCAAAACACATATTAAGCCTATTGTAAATATTTGATGTATAATTCTTAAGGGCCATTTAAAAAACAGTTAGCTTAAACTTTAAGTAAAATAGTTATGAAGAAGGGTTTTGAATTGGGAAATTTTGCAAGGAAAGTATTCTGTAACTCTAACATTTTCAAAAATGTCAAATTATCTTTGAAGACCTAAGAGACAGCCTGGAACATGTTTTAGTGGTGGTGGTGGTAGTGGTAGTGTTTGTGAAGATTATGACAATTAGTGTTGACTTCTTTTCAGTTGAAGAACTCTCAACATCCTTAAGGAATGAATCAGAACCTGGATTAAGTTTCCACAGAGGCATGTCCTGGAGCCATACCAAACTCCAGCAAGTGAAAGGAAGTTGAGAAAAATTTCTACTATCATGATTTTAAGAGTCTACAAAAACCCCATGATCATATCAATAGATGAAGCAAAATCACTTGATAAAAACCAGCACCCATTTATGATAAACACTCTCAGCAAATTGGGATTTGAGGGAACAAACCTAAACATAAAAAAAGCCATATATTGCAAACCCACTGCCAGCATCATACCCCACAGGCAAAACATACATGTGTCCCCCTTAGGATAGAGAACAAGACAGGGATGTTTGCTTTCACCGTATTCAACATCATACTGGAGGTCCCAGCCACAGCAATCAGACTAGAAGAAGAAATAAAAGACATCTAAATAGACACTAGACATAGAGAACACCAAAGATTCCACCAAGATTCAACTAGTACTGAAAAATGAATTCAGCAAAGTGGCAGGATACAAAATTGATATCCAGAAATCAGTTACATTTTTATATGCCAATAACAAACTAACAGAAAGAGAAATCAAGAAAACAATCTCATTCACAATTGCTACAAAAAGAATAAAATAGCTAGGAATAAACCTAACCAAGGGTATACAAAATCTATACTCTGAAAATTATAAGGTACTGAAGAAAGAAACTGAAGAGGATACAATAAGTGGAAGCACATACTGTGTTAATGGATAAGAAGAATTAATAACATTAAAATGTCCATACTACCCAAAGCAATCTATAGATTTAATATAATTCCTAGTGAGATTCCAATGATGTATTCACAGAACAAGAACAATATTTCAAAAATTTGTATGGAACTGCAGAAGCCCCCGCATAGCAACTGAGATCCTGAGAAAGAAGAACAAAGTTGGAGGAATCACAGTACACAACATCAAACTATACCATAAGACCATAGTAATCGAAACAGCATGATACTGGCATAAAAAGACACATAAATCAATGAAACAGAGTAAATAGCCCAGAAATATACCCACAACTTTATAGTCAATTAATATTTGACACAGGAAGCAAGCACATTTAGTGGGCTAAAGATAGTTTATTCAATAATGTTGTTGGGAAAATTGGACAGATATGTGCATAAAAATGAAACTAGACCACCCTTTTATACCACACACAAGAATAAATTAGAAGTGGATCAAAGACAAATGTGAAACTCAAAACTACAAAAATCATGGAAGAAAACATAGGCAGCAAAATATTGGACATTGCTAGTGGCAATATTTTATTGGATATATCTCTACAGACAAGGGAAACAAAAGAAAAAAATTACAAATGGCACTACATCAAACTATAAAGCTTTTGCACAGCCATGGAAATCAACAAAATAAAAAGACAACCCACGGAATGGGTGAACATATTTGCTGATACATCTGATAAAGGGTTAATATCCAAAATTTATAAAGAACTTACAAAACTCAACAGCAAAAAAACCCCCAAACAACCCAATTAAAAAATGGTCAAAGGACCTGAATAGACACTTCTCCAAAGAGGACATACAGATGGCTCATAGACATATGAAAAGATGCTCAGTGTCACTAATCATCAGAGAAATACAAATTAATACCACTATGAGCTATCATCTCACACCTGTCAGAATGGCTATCTTCAATAATTCAACAAATAACAGGGGCTAGAGAGGATATAGAGAAAAGGGAACTCTTTTGCACCATATGGTGGGAATACAGACTGGTGCAGCCACTGTGGAAAGCAGTCTGGAGATACCTCAAAAAATTAAAAATGGATCTGCCTTTTGACCCAGCAATCCCACTTCTGGGAACATATCTGAAGGAACCCAAAGCACTAATTCAAAAGAACATAAGCACTCCTATGTTCACTGCAGCACTATTTAAAATTGCCAAGATATGGAAACAGTCCAAGGGTCCACCAGTAGATGAGTGGATAAAACAACTAAGGGACATTAACACAATGGACTGTTGTGGCTAATAGTACTTAGCCATAAAGAAGAAGAAAATATTACCCTTTGTGACAGTATAGATTGACCTGGAGAACACAGTGTTAAGTGAAATAAGTGACTAAGAGAAAGACATATACCATATGATCTCATTCAGATGGGGAATCTGATGAGTAAACTGAACTAATAAGGAAAATAGGAATAGACTCAAATGACAGCTGTGGGAGGGGCTAAGAAGAGGAGGGATTGAGCAAAAATGAAAAAGTATTCATGGACATAGTGGGTGATTATGGGGGGGAGGATGGATGTTATAAGGGGACTAAACATAATGGAAAAATACAATAAAGATTAAATTAAAAAACATTAAAATATTAAAAAATTAAAGAGTCTAAAAGTTCAAACTAAATTTTGACCAGATGTGTTTTGAAATTTGACCACTAAACTTCTTAATTATAAAATTAATATAATTCAACTTGTAATTTTGCAAGTTTGTTCTTTAGTGAAGGTATTCAGCTTTGGCTTAAACTCAGTTGAATGTTTATATGAACACTCAGCCATTGAAAATATGTTATTGTTCATATCAATTACTATGTATTTTGCCATGTATAATGTGCTCCCATATATAATGCACACCCACGTTTTTGTCTCAAACATTCAGGAAAAAAAATTTTTGTTTTAATGTTTTAATTCAATTATTTATTTATTTATATTTAGGAACAGAACCAATTATCATATTGCAGGATATTATTTTACATATGGATATCATTATTGCTTTCTGGAGTTACACATTTAATGCATAAGCATAAATAAAATAATTAAAAACATTTATATAGATATAGAATTAGTGCTACCCATGCATAATGTGCATTCTTATTTGCCCTCAAAAACTTGGGCAAAAAAGTGCACATTAAACATAGCAAAATATAGTACATATTGTTAATATTGCTTTCAACACTTTTTTATTTTGTATTCCAAACAATATTCAGTTGGTTTAATTAATGCCTTTAAATTACTGTGCAATGCAAATTGGACCTAATGTTAGGTCTTAGGGACTAATGTTTCTAACGACCAACTGATAACTATAATCATTCTTATGATAGTGAAAGGCTATTATTTAGATTCATTACTTTATTTTTTACCTTATTAAAACAATGTTATAGAAAACAAAACATTTGGCCAACTGCTTTAAATTTGTACATTGTCGCTCTATAACTTCATGTTCAGAGAAGAATTTTTTATATGTTCATCTGCTTTCCTTTCCTCTTTCTAATCTTAAGTGCCACAGAATGAATAGAACTTTACTGGAAGAAACAGTATTCAGAAGATCTGTAATAGGGATGCTGTTTATAATCCATGGAGCTTATAAACTTTAAAAGAAAGATTAATATGCAATTAGCATCTAAATATACTGATATTGAATACCAAAACTAAACATTAACATATATTTGGAATCTGCTAAAATCTATTCAAACATCTATTAAGCAGAACATTTATGAGCTTGATTTTTAATTTGTGGTGAATAAATACATCACTTGTCAAATAATGTACAAATATTTACTTTCTATATGTTCTCAAGATATAAATTAGCTTTTGAGACAAGAAAAGAATTACTGCAAATAATTTTTGTATGTATTTACTCTTTGTCTTTAAAAATGCACTTAATGGTATCCACATTATTTAAAAAAAATTAACAAGTCTTCAAACAAACATCTTACTTCTAAGGAATAATTTGGAAAGTTTATGTCTTTAAATAAAGGCATACACCCTATTTCAAATTGTATACCTTATATGTATTGAACCTTTGAGAGCAAATTAAGAAGTATGAAATCCTAGAGAAATGTCCAACTCACAAATAAAGCTCCTAAATTACTTAATAGATAAGGTATATTCTAAAAAACTATTGAACAAAAGGGTGTAGCATGATGAGAGCAATCCCTGTTTTTCAGCACACATATCACCTTTCCAAGTCAATGAGCTTGAATTTGCACGATATTAATGGTTAATTTTTATCCCTTTCAGAGTATTATTTTAAAACACCCTGCTATCTAACCCAAATAAAATAGGAAGACCTAGATAATGCTTAAATACTGAATAAGTGAATGAATATTAGTGATTATGAAAAGCTTAAATCAAACTTTAAGATACAAGAAGGAAGTTTAGTCCAGTGGTAGAGTAGCAGAAATACCAGAGCACTGAACTAACTGTGAAGGCAATTGTTTATATTTCCTTTCCAGTAACTTTTTAGTTAGTTTTTTCATTACATGAATATTGAAAACCTCTGATTTGAACCCACAAGTATAAGATTGTAAGAAATCAACTTTTAAAACTAAATATATGATTTAGATACTTCAGTTGAATTTAATGGACTCAGTCACCAGAAGTTTTAAAAATCAACAGGATATTCCTCAATATGTCCTCTGAGATTGAATTTGAACTCCTATAACAGTTCCAATAACTTTTTTAAAAAGAAGGGGTAAAAAAGAAAGAAAAAAGTATTAAAAAGAAACCTCTAAGGTACTTTCAAACATGTGTCTTTATGTTTTTAGCCTTTTGTTTCATTTTTTTTCATTAGCACCATCAGTCATTCTATGCTACACAATACCATATTGCACTGTTGAATAGTAAAGCCTATACATGAACATATTTCAGCAAAAAATAAAAACTTTTTAATAGCCAAAACTGGGTCTCCCTATGAAGAAAGGTTTTCTTTTATTGCTAGAGACATTCAAAATAGTGTAGATAACCCCTTTAAAATGAAACTGCACTAAACTTTAGTTATAGGTAGTTGATTCACTCATTCTTTAACTGAACATTAGATGGAGTACCAACTCTGAGTCAGGGGTTGTGTTGAGTACTGAGGGTGAAGGGCTCTATTAGGTACTTTGAAAGTAGTAGTGGTAAGCCAGCACATCTATGACTGCTGTCTTCATATACTTTATACTTAACTAGAGGGGGCAAATACTAATCAAGTAATTGCACAAACACATGTAAAATTACATTAGTGCTTATAGCTACATAAATAAATCTGTTGGCCTAATGGCCACTCAGATCCTTCCCAAATGTTATATGGATTCTTTTCCTACATAAAGTAAATCACAGTAGAGGCCATGTGAAAGGGTTGTATATAATCTGAAGCAAATCATCAATGGTATGGTTTTTTGAAAGGAAATCTATGCTGTTAATTGGGAGAATTTCCAAAAAGGGATCCATGGTTCCCTGCTATATAACTTCTTCAGAATATGTTGCTTAACTCACAGTATTAGAAGAGAGCTGGCAGGAGATATATACCTTCATCTTTGACAAAATCAAAGATTATTATGATAGAGTGATACATGAGCACATGGTTTTCTTTTTTCAGTCATGAATACTCTAACAATGTCTCATGTACTTCCAATTTAAGATAGATTAGATATAGATGATGATATAGATATAGATATAGATGATAAGTATAGATATAGATACAGATATACAGATATAAGGGAGAGAAAATAGTTTATTTCCCCAGATTTCATTAGGAAGGTATAGATTAATCACATTTAACTTCAGTGACATAATTTTGCCACCTTCTCTTCCTTGCACACATTAGACCAAGGAGTGACAACTCATTTGTCCACAGTCCACAATTCTTAGACATCATATTTTGCCTCTACTATAACAGACTTCATCTGGGAAGCAATGACTAAAGCTTTTAGGAAAGTCATCGCGGACTGTGTGACAATTGCTCATGGCAGTGTGCCTGATGATCCCTCCTACAATGTGGTTCTGAATCATGGAAGTGATGCACACTGGGTCTGGGACAAAATCAAAGATTATTATAATGGAGTGACACATGAGAACATGGTTTTATTTTCTTTTTATAGTCACGGATACTCTAAAAACTGCTCATGGGCTTCCAATTTAGGTTCAAAGTGTTCTCAAGAGAATAAAAATAAGTGATTCTGGATATAAACAACATATATTCTTCTAATGAATAAGAAAAATGTTTAGTGTTTGACATTTTGGAAGCCACCTGCATTAATAACAACTGTATGGTTTTCTAATATGAAAAACAAGTAGTCTTGAGATAAAATTAATCCAGAGTAGAAGGCTCACTGTCAATAATGATATACAGTATCTTTGTCAAAATATGTTCTCTAGATAATAAAATATCATTAATCTGATATTCATTTAGCAAATGAATGCTTCACTTTCAGCTTCCAATGCAGTGGATGATAAGCTGTGGGCTCCAGGACACTCCTCAGCCAGCTTCAATGGACAGAAAGTCGAAGAGATGGGTTCACCACAAGAAGGCCAAGATGGTTTCCCAAGAATGGAATGTTGTGAGAAGAATGAAAAGGCAACTTTATTTGCCACTTAGTCCTGCTCCCCTCCTTTAATTAATAGGTAATTCAGGATTAGTCATGGTTTACTGAAACACTTGCAACAATAAAATTAATTTTCTAAGAAATCTTGGATCTAGGACAAAGTGTTTATTTCAAGAACAAAATACTGAGAAGTGCAATCACTTTTTTGTTGTTTTTAACAGAACTGATATGCTCTAGGAAAAGTGGCTAAAGAGTGACTTTTCAGAGATTCAAGATGGCAGAGGAGTAAGTAGAAACAACACTAACCTCCTGCCAGGACCAATCTGAAATTACAACTAAATTATAATCATCCTGTATAACCAACTGAACACTAGCTGGAGAGAAGGCTTATAACCAAGGATGTCATTCACCACAATGAGACTGGTAGGAAGTGCAGAGGGGGCACAAAAGGGCTGACTAGGCTCCCATAGAAGCAATTGAAGTCCCAGGGGGATATTTCAGTAGCTGGGGGTTCCCTCTGAAAAGTGTGAGGTCTAAACCTCAAGTTGGTCTCCCCAGCCAATAGCAACAGATTAGAAATGAACCTATATATTATCCAGCTATGCAGAGCAGCAGGGTTTCTGCCTACCAGGGAGAGACAACTGGAGATACTCCTTAAAAGTGCTAATGCACAAAATTTCATTTGTAGCCATTTACCCTGGGTTCCAGCAGAGGGAGGGACAAGTGGACTAGAGATAGTTGAGGAGAATCTTAGGTTGCTATCTCTGGAGAGAGAACTGAAAAAAATAGCTGCAAGTAAGCCTGTGCTGTCATTCCCCCCACTGCAGAAGCCATCTTTCTCAGGCAGAGCACTCCCCTCTAAGTGGCATCACCCTGAGGGGAAGCAATAGCCCCATCTGCATGATTTACTCTGCCTTACCCTGTGGAGCTTAAGCTGGGCTGCTGACTACAGCTTGATTAGTTAAACAACTGATCAGTTTAACAGATGATTACTTTAACTACTAGGGTGGAAAATACAAAGAAGTGAGCAAAATGGGAAGACAAAGAAACAGACCCCAGATGAAAGAACAAGAGAATTCTCCAGAAGAAGAACTAGATAAATAGAGGCAAGACATTTATTAGATAGTTTAGAGTAATGATCATAGGATATTTAACAGCATGAAAAAAGATATAGAAATCATATAAAAGGACCTGTCAGAAATTAAAAAATGCAATATCTGAAATAAATAATACACTGGAAGGAATAAGCGATAGGCTAGATGAAACAAAGGACTGACTTGGAAGACAAGGTAGGAAAAACCACCTAGGCAGAGTAGCACAAAGAAAAAGAATTTTTAAAAAATGAAGAGAGCTTAGGAAACATTTTGGACAACATAAAGCATAACAACATCTGCATCTTGGGAATGCCAAAAGATGAGAGCAAACAAGGAATCAAAATCCTATTTGAAGGAATAATGACCAAAAGCTTCCTTAATCTGGCAAAGGGAAAAAGTGCACAAGTCCAGGAATCTCAGAGAGTCCCAAACAAGTTGAACCAAAAGAGACCTACACTGACACATCATAATTAAAATGGCAAGGCTTAAAGACAAGAAGAGAATCCTAAAAGATGCCAGAGAAAACCAGGTAGCTACATATAAAGGAGTACAATTAGACTGTCATCTGATTACTCAACTGAAACATTTCAGGTCAGAAGGGAGTGGTGTGAAATATTCACAGAGATGAAAAGCAAGTACCTACAACCAAGGCTATTTTACCCAACAAGACTATCATTTAAAAATGAAGGAGAAATAAGGAGCTTCCCATTCCAGAAAAAGCTAAAGGAGTTTGTTAATACCAAACCAGTACTGTAACAAATGTTAAAGGACTTGCTTTAAGAAGAAGAAGAAAGAAAAAAAAAAAAAACAGAAGAAAATAGTCTAAGAATAACATGGTACCAAATACATATCTATCAATAACTACCTTAAATGTAAATAGCTTAAATGCTTCAGCCAAAAGTCATAGGGTAGCTGAATGGATAAGAAAACAAGACCCATATGTATTCTGCCTCCAAAAGACCCATGTCAGATAAAAAAATATATACACAAATTAAAAGTAAAATGATGGAAAAATGATATTTCATGAAAATGGACAGGAAAGAAAAACTAGGGTAGCAGTACTTGCTAGGGTAGCAGTCTATTTTCCATCTGACAAAATAGACTTTAAACCAAGGCTATAGTAAGAAACAAAGAAGAACTACATAATGATAACGGGAACAACATAGTAGGACCTAAATATGTAAAGCAAATCTTGATGGACATAAAGGGAGAGATCAACAGAAATGTAGTCATAGCAGACATGTTAACACTCCATTGATTTCAACAGGTAGATCTTCCAGACAGAATATCAATAAGGAAATAGCAGCCTTAAACAGCACACTAGACCAAATAGATTTAATTGATATTTTCAGAGCATTTCACCCCAAAGCAGCAGAATATACATACTTTTCAAGGGCACATGGAATGTTTTCTAGGATAGATCACATGTCAGGACACAAAATAAACCTCAATAAATTTAGGAAGATTGAAATCATATCAAGCATCTTATTTGACCACAATGCTATGAAACCAGAAATCAATCACAGGAAGAACACTGAAAAATGTGCAAAGACTTGGAAACTAAATTACATGTTATTAAACAGTGAATAGGTCAACAATGAGATCAAGGAAGAAATCAAAAGATACCTTGAAACAAATGAAAATGAGGACACAACAATCCAAAATCTGTGGGACATCGGGAAAGCAATCCTAAGAGGGAAATTCATAGCATTACAGGCTTATCTCAGGAAAACAAGAAAAAGCTCAAATAAATAATCTAACTTCATACTTAAATGAACTTGTAAAAGACCAACAAACAAAGCCCAAAGTGAGCAGAAGGAAGGAAATAAAGATCAGAGCAGAAATAAATGAAATAGAGTCTAAAAACATTATACAAAAATCAATAAATCCAAGGTCTGGTTCTTAGAAAAGATAAACAAGACTGACAAACCTTTAACCAGACTCATCAAGAAAAAAAAAACAGAGAGAGAGAGAAAGGACCCAAATCAATAAAATCAGAAATGAACTAGCAAAAAAAGTGGGAATTGACTTCTAGATGGAGAGCATGATGACAGCTAGTGGTGGGAGGGGTGAGGGGGTGGAGACTGAGCAGAAAGGTGAAAGGACTCATGGACATGGACAACAATGCGATGATTGCTGGTGGGAGGAGGGTATAAGGTGACTAAATGGTGATGAAAAAGTGCAATAAAGATTATATCAGTCCTGGCTGGTGTGACTCTGTGGATTGGGCACCAGCCTGTGAAACCAGAGACTCATCAGTTCGATTCTCAATCAGGGCACATGCCTGGGTTTCAGGCCAGGTCCCCAATAGGGGGCGCACAAGAGGCAACCACACATTGATGTTTCTCTCCCTCTCTTTCTCCCTCACTTCTTTTCTGTCTAAAAATAAATAAATAAAATGTTTTTAAAAAGACTATATCAAAAAAGAGTGACTTTTCATAAAGGACAATTGTTTCCACTTAGTTTACATTTTGAATTTATACAAGAGGAAAAGAATTCCCTGTATGACCTGAGGTGAAATCTTTGGATGAGAAATGAATGTGGATGAAGATGTCTTTCCACTAGAACTTTTTTGCTTTTGTCTGGGTAACCACCTACTCTCTTTACCTTTGAAGACATTGCTTCATTTTCCCAACTTTGAGACATTATGTCATTGTTACTCCATGATGTTGCTCTTGACATTTGTCTGCCTAGACCAAAAATATATCTTCCTATGTCTAGGCTGAATGCTCCTCAAATTTGAATTTTTATTATTTTTTCATTAAATGTAAATACCATTAGTGCAAGGAGCCCTGACTTGTTCCTGGCACCTAGAACTATGCAGATGGGACATAGTAGATACTAGCACATGGTAGACAATAAATATTTGCTAATGAAATAAACCTCCACTAGAATCCCACTTAAGTGTCTCATCATATTTTTCTTAAAGTACTCAAGAAGTTGGTATACGGGTCTCCTCCTCCTAACATTTCTGCCTCTCATGAAGCAGTTCTCTGTATTTATTTTCCCAAACCATGGTTCTGAAAAAGCTATTTCTTCTCCCACTTTTGAGAGAGTTTTAATGGCATTACACAGCTGAACTCAAATTTCTCCATAAAATGTGCTAAGAATAAGAGAAATCACAACCTCCATGGCTGAGACAATGGAAGTAAATTGGATGATATAGTAGATGGGCCTTTCATTTTGTTTTGTTTCTTTCTCCTTTTTTTAGTGTACTTCTCTGAATGAAAAATAACAAGGGGGACAGGTGTAATCAGCACAGTTTTTTGATTATGATTTTATATTGAGGTGATAATACATCAGGAAAAAGGAATGGGAAGCTCTTCTGCATTGTTTGGAGGGCAAAGGCCTTAATGATGCTTCTGTGAGTGGTAGAACAATCATCCTCTGTCCAGGTCTTCCGGTGTAGATCTGAGAGTCTCATGATAAACCCTGTTCCCACCCATTGCTCCTCTCACTGCATCTTCAACTCCCCTGCCCCCCATTCCCTCTATCCCAGCTGTACTGATCTCCTTCCTGTTCCTTGAATAATACAAGGTCTATTTACATTTGCAGGCCATACTTGCCACACTATTTAAAATTGCAGCTCTCATCATCCCAACAATCATATTTCCTTTCCCTATCTAATTTTTCTATAGTATTTATCACTATCTAACATACTTTAGTTTTTGCTTATTTTGTTCTTATTGTACTTTCCCCATATTACAATAAAAGCTGTATATAAGCAGAGACTTTTACCCATTTTTATTTTCTGCTATATCTGTCAATTCTAGAATAGTTCCTTTAGATGAATGAAAAAGTGAAAGAAGGAATGAACTAATAAATGAAGGATAATTTTCCAATATTATTTCAAGCTGCATGTCACCCAATACAACTCTTACATTAGCAAAGTTCCACTCCTTAGAATCTATCCAAAGTTTGTAAATATTTTTTTTAATTTCAGTATTTAACATCCCTTCATTTGTTAACCCTTTCTTATTTTATTTCTGTCACACTTCTATTCCTTGAAAGTGACATTTTTCATTTGAGACAAGAGTCAGATACAAAAGGATTATACTAGTCTAAAAGAAGTGAGTTTACCACTTCATCAACTGCTTGTTACTCATTTCCACTTCCTTCTTAAGCTAATTAAGCACCGGTGTTTGATTGGAAGTATATTTTGTCCTGCAACTTTCTGCCTTCCTTCCTCCAGCCCCATAGATTTGCAACGTGCCCAGAAATCCTCTGGTTTCATTCACTCTTCGCTAGTGAAAGGAGAATGCTTAAACTTCTCCTTTCCTACTTTTTGTTAAATTCCTGGGTTCCAGTGAGCCATCCTTCTGGTGTCTCTCACATACACTGACGTCCCCATGAAGTTAGCAGGATGCCCTGTGCAGAACAATGATTATCCTTAAGAGCATGATTAGGTGCCATCTACTCCATGGAGTTATGACAACAGTGGAAGATGGAAGTTGAATCATGACTTGTCAAGTTTCCCAGCTAAAAGATTACTTCTTTAATTTCTATCCTCTAAGAACACTGGATTTCCTCTACCATTTCACAACTACTGCTTTTATTTCAAGTGTCTAAAATTTTCCAACTGCAGGACTAAACAAAATACATACTGCCCTCTACAAAGTAGTGCTAGTGGTCTGTTAAAAAAAAAAGAGAAGACATTACTGAAAAATAATTTCACCTGGAATTTTGATCACACTAAAACACTGATTCTGATACGTTTTTGTTTTATTTCATATCAAAAGGCTTTAGTGAAGTTCCACAAGTATTTATATTTTTATTGAATCATAGTCTTTATATTATTATTATTTTAAGAGGCAATATGATAGTGCAGAAAGAGAAGTGCATAGATAAAAACAGAAGATGGGAATGTGAGGGCATGTTCTACATGATCTACCACAAATCTTTCTCTTGTTAGGTTTTGATGTTATCACTAACAACATAAGTTTAATATCTCAACCCTTACCTGAAAAGGACATGTACATGCTCATGGGTGAGAATTGTTCCATACTCATAAACCACTATAGCATGTATGGCATTATTACCATCATGTAAAATATTACTGTGTTAATGAGGAAATACATGATTTAGCACATGAGACATTAATGTAGAAATGAGGACCTTCTTTCATCTGATTTGACCATTAGCATTAGTATCACTATCATTATCATCAAGGACAATATTATTGTAGGAACTCTACCAGGTGCTTCACATAGATTACCTTGTTAATCTTCAAAATAGTCGTGTAAGTAGGCATTATTATTTATTGTTTGCACTTAGGAAGGGAAAAATCAGTTACTCAGATTTTTACTAAAAATTAAACTTTTGACTGTCTGATGCCAAAGTTTATACATATTCCCTTTATTCAAGAGAAAAGAAAAAAGAAAGAAAGAAAAAAGTTCAGTGAAAGTTAGCCTGCACTTTCCAATATAGCAATCACCATCCACATATGACTACTTAAATTTAAATTAATTAAGAATAAATAACATTTGGGGTCTTTCCCACCAGCCACTTAAACAAAGGATCCTGCCACACCTTGACCCCGCTCCATCCCAGCAATTACTGCACAGTAACTTCAATGTGTCTTAACGTAAAAATGGCCACATTTTTATATGTGTAACATTGTCTTAAGGGTGTTTGTATGTTTTAATCAACAACCCTTTTGTCTAAGATTGTGTAATGCAGCCTTCTGTTTTCTTATAAATTTTTATCAATCAAATATTTATCTCTGATATTAGTGCCTAATCCATTTTTTAAATTAAATAAATATAAAAATTCAGTTCCTTTTTTGTGCTCAATATGCTATCATATTGGGTAGTGCAAATAAAGAATATTTCCATCACTACATGTGGTTCTATCAGATGGCTTTAGGTAAGATAATTGTCCCTTTACACATTACCCTGTATTAGACCTGGGTATCAAGACACTTTTTGTGGAGGGCTGGGTAGAATACTATCACATAACTTTCAAAAACTTTATATCCCAAATATTTCCAATCTTCCATTAATATTCCATTATGAATTTGGATATTATTTTTGTGCATACCACTAATTTTGTTTTCTTAGTTTAGTACCTATTAGAAAAAGGAGTGTTTTATACTGTGTGTGTGTGTTTAAAATAATCAGTTTCAAACATCAAGAACTGCCTTCAATTCATTTTGTTTAAATATAATGGTTAAGAGTATGAAGCAAGTCTTAACTGCAATTGACTAGGTGAGTGAAGTTGGACAAGTAATTTGAGCAGCTCCTTCATCTGTAAAATGGAGATTGTCAAATTAAACAAGGCAATGTTTATAAGGTATGGGTGTGGTTTCCAACACATAATAAGTACATGATTAATGGATATTGTTGTTACAATGATATTAGCATAAATGCTATGTATATTTGATTTGGACTTTGTAAAAAGGAATCATATATTCCTTATTTTCCAATAAATTGTTCTCTCCTTGAATCAGTAAAATGAAGCAATTAATTCAAATCAGTAATTAAGGATAGGTTTTGAATGACAAGACAGGTAGCACTAATAGAATCAAGACAAGTCTGCCCTGTTCTAGAGATGGCACCAGTCGATAAAGCTTTAAAGATGATTTATACTCCTCAGGCCAATGACAAAAGTACCTGAGGAAGATAGACACAAATTAAATTTATATAACAAAACAATTTTGAGTTGAATATTTATATGGATATACTTTTAAGCAATAATTTTTAATCAAACAATCCCTTGCTAAAATACTTGCTTCAAGAAAAGAGGCATGATTTTATTGTTCCTTATAAACTAAAAAGGAATTTACAGACTTGTCTAAAGAAGAAGAAGAAACAACTGTTTTTGCTGTAAAGAAGCTCCAGTTCAATATTAATTCATTTCTTAACATTTTTATTCAATACCACACTGTCTTAGAAGTAGCAAACGCAGACCCATTTTCTCAAGTGTAGGGAAGAGGTGGAGGATAAAATGTTGATGGTTTTACAAAGCAGACTGGAGTCTGCTCACCTCAGTGTTACACACCATAATTTGGCATGGGAGAAGGAAAGGGCCCTTCAGGTGAGATGGAACTGGGTGGAAGGGGAGTGCTGCCGGGACCAAGTGGACCACTAACCCACTGTGGGGCAGACACATTCCTGTGCATTTCAGCAACTAACAGAGATAAGTAGCAACCTAGAACAGAGTCCTCTCCAGTCCCACCCCCAAATACTTTAATATCATGGAATTACCTTGGAATCCACTTGTAACCCTAAAGAAAGAAAGAATCCTAAATTAGCCAAGATCAACTCTCCACCACACTGACTAGATTACAAAAGCTAGACTGTGCAAATAACTCATAATCAAAATTAAATTAGGTTATTAAAAAGCAGCCTGTTTCTGGAACATCTAGACCTGTAGACTAAGATCCTCATCCACTGTGCAGGTCAGATTATATGATTGTGATACTGTTGGAGAAGGTTGGTTTACAAGACAGTGATTTTAGAACTTGGCTCCATGCTATAGTAACCTGAGGACTTAAGAAAACTGATACTGGGCTCCAACAACAGATGTTCTAATTTGGTTGGTCTGTGATGCAGCCTGAGCACTGGTTATTAAAAAGTACTCCCAGGTGATTGCTATGTGCAGCCAAGACTGAGCAGCAGTGTTCTAAGATATTGTTTACATTTTATTTTGTGTAAAGAGATCCCCAAATCCTGGAAAAATAATAATATATTTCAACAGCTTGAGAAAGGAAGGTCTTTAGGTACCACTAATGGCTTTAGGGACAGGTACTTATGTAGGTTTTGAGACCTGGGCAATGTCAAGTCTCTCCCTGAGGATTGTCTATCTGTGCTGGGAATTCAGATTTTTGGTCTTTTGCCTGAAATGTATTGATAATAGCAGAAAGAGGCAAATCAAGGTTGGCATATCCTCAAGTAGTACCTTTCTTCTCACACACAAAATGAATGAAGATAGAAGCCATATTTCTCCCTGGTGATCAATGAGGCTCAATATCACCTCAGTAGCAAGAATATTGGCTATGGAAATCTTTGCAAATAAATGTCAAGAGAAGCTTTTGAGCCAGTTTACTTTACACCAATTTGATTTCATGTAGTCTAGACTGGGAAAAATATTATTTCTAAATGGTAAATACATACAATTGGAGTAGTAGTCTCCTAAACATATAAATTTCAGAATTGAAGTGATAATGTTCAGGAAACCTAGGAAGTAGTCACATTACATAAAATTATTTGAGCATATTAATTTAAAAATTCCTGAAATTTCTATTCCTAAATAATAGAAACTTAGAAATGGTATGGAAATTAGCAAAGATCTTCTTGAACAAAATCTAACTAACCCAGAAATTTTTACTTGATTTTTAATTCAAAGACTTCCATGAGAAACATAAAACATAGTTAGTTATGACTTATGCTAATATTACTATGGTATGATTACTATCAAAGTTTTCAATCTTTTCTTTCACTTGTATATATTTGAACTAAAGATTAGTAATAATTTTAAAATGCATTTAATTACCAATTGCAATATTGCGGGTTTCCTTGAGTAGAAATACAGTCAAATCCAAATCTGGTGAATTATGGGGATGAACTTGACTCGATTTGTTACTATGTGGTTGTAAATATGACTAACTGTATTTGAACTTCCAGAATAGATTTTACACTCTGATAATTTCATAACTTAGTTTCACTTAGGCATGGTAATCTAAGCCTGAGGATTAGAGTGTTTTTTAAACTGCTATTGTCTTATGGAGAAAAAGCAATGCCTGAAATGAAGGAGGATCCAGAGAAAGCCTTCACTGAGAAATGCCATTTCAGAAAAAAAAAAAAAAAAAAAAAACAGATCAAAACAGAATTCACAACACTGCTTTAAAACTATTTCAATAAGTGCAAGATAAACCAAAATTAGCTCTATTTTTAAATTCTCTTTCTCTAAAGATAACACAAAACAATTCTTAGATCAGAAGAACATAATGGGTAAAAGGAGGAACATATTGTTTTATTTTCTTCTGCAACACAATATTTCAGTCTTACAGTCAAAAAGACAACACCCAGGTGTGGGTGTATAATTGAGCCAATCAAGCCTCACATGTTGTCATTCTCTTTGATGCACATTTAAGTGCAGAAAAACAACTAATGTATTCTAGAAAAAAGTAATTGAAAAAGATAGAATGGTTAAATGCCATTTTTAGTTACTGACAATAAATGAATTATGGTTTAAACACATCAAGGAGGGGATCAATCTGATGATTCACTTGAAGTGTTTCACCTGGATCCAAAGAATTGCTAAGGTGCTGTTTCCAAAATTTGTTCCACTGTGAATTGTAACATTTTCATGAACAGGTGACCCTACATTCTATCTCATGGTAGAAATGTCCCTGCATACGCAAACTCTATGGACAGCACCTGAGTTTTCCAAGCCAGACAAATGACCATAAGTAAAAAGAAAGAAATGACAAATTCTTCTGCTGCTTTTAAAAACCTTTAGAGGTACCCTGGCAAGCATCAGTTCCTGGGATTGGTTTTCAACTAGCCCATCTCAGTAAAAACCAGTAGATAGACCCATAAAGGAAGTAATCCTTCCTTCCTGTCCAGTGAAAATACTCATAGCTTATCACATTATTCTTCTTACCACTAACACCCACCCTCAGAAGATTCTACCACCTTGTTCCATAAAGCTTTGCATAATATCAAAAGCTGAGCTAAAAAAATACCCAAAGTTTTATTTCAGGATAATCTATATAGCTAGCTTATGATCCAAAACTGTTCTCCCATGGCTAAATCAGTTATATTTAACATCTTTTATGTATAGATAATGAATTTATACCCAAATTAACTAATGTAAGTAGTTTTTAAATGGAGCCATTGAGTATTAAGTATTATAAGTCCATACCATGGTCTCCAGAAACAAAAACAAAATCAACCATACAATTTAATCACTTTGTCTTAATAGAAGTATTTAATTCCTCAAGTTTGCACATTAAAAGCACTTTGTATAAGAATACAGTGGATTTGGAACATTTCTCCCCTATAGATAACTATATCATAATCTCATAAGATATTTTTGATTTGTTGGTGAAGTTTATGTTAATTGTACTAAATGTTTAGATACTTAGATGGAAGGAATATGAGAGACCTCTGGTGGCCAATATTACAGTGTTTGTTAGTTTATAGGACCATATTCCCCTTGCCTAGGGGCCTCAGAAGCAAAAAAGGTTTGAAGGAACTAAAGTCACAGAAGTTTAGACAAATGAGGATGTGCACATACCACACTCCTACGTCTTCAAGTTTTTAAGATAATATTTAGTGGTTGTTTCAAAGTCAAGGTTAAACCTTCATATAAAAGGATATCAAAGAAACTAAAAATATGATATTAAATGCAGGGGATTTTGACAATAGCTACAGGTGAAAAATTGTAAAAGTCATAATGTTAATAGATTTAGTTGCCTTGTTGTTATATTTATCATTACCTATAAATATTTATCTCTCATTACACAAATGACATCAAAAACATAAATGAAAGACTTTAGAAAAGTAATTCCTAAAAATGATTCCAAGTTTAAAAAAGTTAGATATGTGCTAAAAGTGATAGTTTTTCCAAGAGAGGCATTTACTCACTGGAGGATATTAAGTCACAGTAATTATAATGATAAAACCTAGCAAATTTTACACAAATGCCAACATGACCTCTTACAGATGCACCTTTCCCTTTATCTTCAAGACAGAAATAAATGAATACTTATATTATAAGTTTGTATAAACCAAACAACACACTTCCTCATAGAAAAAAAATTAGAATATGTAAGATGTAACACTTAGATATAGGCCATTTTGCTTCTAATTTTAGGATGTGCTCTCGTTATCATCACATAAAATCACAAAAAATGATAAACATTAGAAATATTTAATATCTCATGTTACAAAACAGTAATTAATAATGCAGAAACTATATTAATGTCGTTAATGTATTAAATTTAAACCTTAGACAAAAGAATGATATATATGTACACCTATATATGCTCAGGGCAAGTAGTTCATTCCCAGTTATCATAGAAAAACAGAAGTAACTATATATTATTCATTATTAAGTTGTGCTTTGAAATAAGAAAGTATTACTTGTAAGATATTTTTAAGATCATTTAAATCAAGAATATTATTAAGTAATTACTGCAGATGTGATTAATACATCCTTATTAAAAATTCATTACTTCTAGGTCAACTTCAGAACTTGATTTCACAGGGTTAATGGTTATCCATTAATTTGAAGTATAATTATAAAAGGCCATAATAAAAGCTTTAGACTTACAAGTATAAGAGAATTATAAAGGCATAGGAATTCTAGCCCTAACAGAAATGCTAATTTTGGTTAATGAAAATAATTACAAAGAGTATATGATTTCTCTTTTGAATTTTAATATTTTCTTAAAAACATAATAAGACATCAGAAAAATTTGGTATTTTAGAACTTCTGGCCAAGATAGAGGTGTTGGTACATACACTTTGCCTCCTTGCACAACCAAAGAAGAACAATAAAAAGTTTTAAAAAAATAACCAGAACTGCCAGAAAATTGCACTGTATGGAAGGAAGTTCAACAACCAAGGAGTTAAAGAAGAAATACTAATATAGACCAGTAGTAGGGGTGGCAGCTAGAAGACCAGGCAGTCCCACATTTGTGAACAGATAAACTGGGAGGAACAATTGGAAAGTGAGACACACCAAGCAACCCAGGGTTCCAGTGTGGGGAAACAAAGATTCAAAACCTCTTACTGGAAAAACCTGCAAGGGATGTGGGGTGGAAGAAATTCCCAGCCTCACTAGAGAGTTCATTGGAGACACCCACAGGGTCATAGAATGTACATAAACCTACCAAACCAGGAATTGGCACCAGAAGAGCCCAACTTGCTTGTGCGTAGCTGGGGAAGTTACTGAAAGCCAGCCAAGAGCCCAGTAAGAGGCATTGTTCCCTCTCTGATCCCTCCCCTACAGGCAGCGCCAAGACACAGTGTTACTCTACCCTTGCAAACACCTAAGGCTCCACTCCTTAGAACATAATAAACATTCCAAGACAAAAAAAAAATATGGCCCAGATGAAAGAATAGATCAAAGCCCCCAAAGTAGAACTAAACAATGAAGAGAGAGCCACCTATCAGATGCAGAGTTCAAAACACAGGTTATCAGGATGCTCACAGAAATGGTTGAGTATGGTCGAAAAATTGAGGAAGAAGTAAAGGCTGTGCAAAGTGAAATAAAGCAAAATATACAGGAAACCAACAGTGAAGGGAGGGAAACTGGGACTGAAATCAATGATTTGGAACAAAAGGAAGAAATAAACATTCAACCAGAACAGAATGAAGAAACAAGAATTCAAAAAAATGAGGAGAGGCATAAGAACCTCCGGGAGAACTATAAACATCCCAACATCCAAATTATAGGGGTGACAGAAGGAGAAGAGAAAGAGCAAGAAATTGAAAACTTATTTGAACAAATAATGAAGGAGAACTTCCCCAGTCTGGCAAAGACATAGACTTCCAGGAAGTCCAGGAAGCTCAGAGAGTCCCAAAGAAATGGGACCCAAGGAAGCACACATCAAACCACATCATAATTAAGTTACCCAAAATTAAAGACAAGGAGAGAATCTTAAAAGCAGCAAGAGAAAAGGAGACAGTTATCT
Organism: Tonatia bakeri; assembly: GCA_004024845.1. Lineage (NCBI taxonomy): Eukaryota > Metazoa > Chordata > Mammalia > Chiroptera > Phyllostomidae > Tonatia > Tonatia bakeri. The sequence goes on along the minus strand of PVIA01013150.1, from coordinate 4,354 downwards.
AAGAAGGAGTTCCCATAAGACTACCAGCTAATTTCTGAAAAGAAATCTTGCAGGCAAGAAGGGGCTGGAAAGAAGTATTCAAAGTCATGAAAGGCAAAGATCTACATGTAAGATTACTCTATCCAGCAAAGCTATCATTTAGAATGGAAGGGAAGATAAAGTGCTTCCCAGATAAGGTCAAGTTAAAAGAGTTTGCCATCACCAAGCCTGGATTATACAAAATGTTAAAGGGACTTATCTAAGAAAAAGAAGATAAAAAATATGAACAGTAAAATGAATAAAGTCACAACTATCTACAACCAAACCTAAACAAAAGCAAACTAAGCAAACAATTAGAACAGGAACAGAATCACAGAAATGGAGATGACATGGAGGGTTATCAACGGGGAGGGGGAAGGGGAGAATGGGGGAAAAGGTATAGGAAATAAGAAGCATAAGTGGTAGGCATAAAATAGACAGGGAGAGGTTAAGAATGGTATAGGAAATGGAGAAGTCAAAGAATTTATATGATGGACATGAACTAAGAGGAGATGAATGTTGGTGGGAGGAGGTTTTCAGGGCAGAAGGGAATAAAGAAGAGAAAAAAGTGGGACAACTGTAATAGCATAATCAATAAAATATATTTTAAAATATTTGGTAATTTATCGTGTCATCAATGATGACATTATTTTGCCATTGAGTAATAATGTTCTCAAACTCTAGTCTGCATAAGAATCACATGAGGACCTCCGGGGAGGGTAGAAGGGCTAAAGATTCAGCTAATCAATCCTGCTTATGTAATAAAGGCCTCCATAAGAACCTAAAAGGATGGATTTCAGAGGATGGATTATGGACATCAGAATGCATGCACATGCTGTCCAATAGGGTCCCAAACTCTGTGGGGGCAGATGCTCCTTTGTAGAGGACTTCACCCTATGTACCTCTTCATCTGGCTGTTGATTCTAAGTATCTAAATGTAAAAAATACCAGAGAGGAAGATGGCAGCCTTGGAGGAGGAGTCCTGATCCCCATCTCCAGTGCTTGGGGGAGAATTTGGCCGATCTGAGGAGAAACAGAGCAGGAGACCACCGATATCGCAACATTTATGAAAATAGGGCATCAGAAGTTATCCAGATATTGAATGAACGGACGGTAAGAGGCCAGCTTCGGGAACAAAAGGGACCTGTGCTAGGCGCAGAGAGTGGGCCTGCGCTCCTGGGTCTGTCTCCCGGCACCTGGGAGAGCAGAGACGCCGCTCCACCCCATCCCCAGACAAGGTTTGGGAAGCAGAAGCACAGGAACTGTGCGCACCCACGAACTTTCTGGGGAACAGTGAGTACCCAGTCTGCCGGACCAAAAGAGAACTTGCCATGGGGGTGGAGGCCTTCCCATGGGCACCCGCGCCCCCAACCAGGGGAGTGTGTGGTTTTGGGGAAGACTGAGACCCCATGGCCGGGAACAAGGGAAGGGCTTCCGGAGCTGAGACGATTTGGCGGGCGTGCGCCCTGCCGGATACCTCATTCAAACAGAGAACCCAGAAAAGACAAAACTATTCTGGGGTCCTGGGGTCCACAGCAGAGGCAAAGGGAAGGGCGCGACCCTTCCCAAACCACAGAGGGTGCATCGCGAAACCGGAGGAGAGACAGCACTTTCCGAGAATGTAGACCCCACGAGGGGAAGTACGGGACTCCTCGCAGTCCCCGTCCAGGCACCGTGATCCTGGAAGAGAGGCGGGTGCTTCGCTGAGTGTAGAGCCTGTGGTGGCGAAGCTGGGGGAGGGACGCAACCCCTTGCCATCTCTGCAGATTGCGCCCTGAGCCCAGAAGGAGACAGCAATCGTTTCTGGGAAAAGCTGGTGGCCAGCCCTGAGTCTGACTGAGTTCTGTCTTAGAAAGGGGAAAGGCAGTCTAACCGCTCGCTCCTCGGCCTGCTTGCGCTAGCAGGAGCACAAAGACTGATTTGGCCATTCAGAAACCAACAAGAGTTTTTTTTTTTTTTTTTAATTTCCTTTTGTTGTTGTTGTTTCTTTGTTTATTTTTTCTTTTTCTGTGTGTGTGTGTGTTTTCTTCTTCTTTTTTTTCTTTCTTTCTTTTTTCTTTTTTCCTCCTTATCCTGCTGATGTTGTTTGTTTGATTTTATCTTGTTTTTGTTTATTAAGCAACTTTTTATTTTTTTAAACTCCTAATATTTTTATATCTCTCAATTCCTTATGATTCTTTTCCATCCATCTTAGTGCTATTACTTCTGCTCCAAATCTACCTCTCCTGCAATACATCTTCTGGGGTTTTTTTTGGTTGTTGTTATTTGTTTTTGTTTTTTTGTTTTTGCATGCAAATTTATATTATCTTTTTCTCTCTTTTCTGACATTTTTTATTTCAATAGTATTCTCTTTTCTTTCTACATAATCTTCTTTGCTTGGCTGGTTATACTGTCGATTGATAGGTTCCCCCTATTATCTCATTCACAATGTGTTGATAATTTACTGTCCCTCACTTGGGTCACATTGGTATACCACTCAAGATTCTATGCTCCTTATTCTTGTTATCTAGATCTCATAGAATCTGCCACAAGATTGTTGCTTCAATATCACTATAAATAAGACTTATTCCATACACTTGTAAATACAGCTTAACACCCCTCACAGATCTTGGCTCACTTCGCAATTTCCAAAATTCTACAAACGTAGGAGTTATCTCTATTCTTTTACACACTACCCCTATATACTATTCGTTATTCCTACCTTACCTCAGAATCTGACCTCTTGCTGCCTCATAGCTTTGTAGATCCAACTAACAACACTTTCTTCTCCACTAAGAGTCTTACCTTTCCATACATTTTAAAACATGGATAGTGGGGCGGAAGATCACAGTTTACAATATATATAGCCAAAGGATCTCCTATCTCTTCTGTACTGGCTGCTACTGTAAATATCATAGAATACTGGCTTGCTGTCTTAACCCATTTTGCCTTACTCCTCCAACTGATCACAAAAAAAGAGTAGGGGAAAGCTGCGAACACCAGGATATCCAAAAGAGACTACACCACTGATCCTCACAGGTATTCTACCACAGAAGTTCACACCATAAACACAAGAAAACAGATCAATTTAAGAAACAGAGGTTAAAAAGAAGAGTATCAGGAACAATGAGAAGACAAAGAAACAATCTGCAAATGAAGGGAAAGGAGGAAGCCTCAGAAGGAATGCTAAATGAAATAGAGGAAACTCAACTATCAGATATTGAGTTCAAAACAATGATTATAAGGAAGTTCAATGAGCTCACAATGAGCTTCCAGAAACTACAGGGAAGCTACAATGATCTCAATGAAAGCTATATCAATATGGAAAAGGAAATAGAAACTATCAACAAGGGCCAACAGGAAATGAAGAATACAATTTCTGACCTGAAGAACACAGTAGAAGGAATGAAAAGCAGGATTGATGAAGCAGAAGATCGGATCAGCGAACTGGAGGAAAAAGTAGAAAAAAAACACCCAGAAAGAACAAGAAAAGGAAAAGAGGCTCAGAAAGAAGGAAGAGGGATTAAGAGAAATGCAAGACAATATGAAACATAATAATATCCATATAATAGGGATACCAGAAGGAGAAGAAGATGAGCAAGGGATAGAAAACTTACTTGACAAAGTAATGAAGGAAAACTTCCCCAATTTGATGAGAGAAAAAGTCACACAAATCCAGGAAACACAAAGAGTTGAATCAAGAGGAACCCAAAGAGGCCCACCCCAAGACACATCATAATTAAAATGGCAAAATTTCAAGATAAAGAGAGAATATTAAAGGCAGCAAGGGAGAAAAAGGAAGTAACATACAAGGGAGCCCCAATTAAGTTAACAACTGATTTCTCAATGAAAACGCTTCAAGCCAGAAGGGAATGGCAAGAAATATTGTAAGTAATGAGAACCAGAGGCCTGCAGCCAAAGCTACTTTACCCAGCAAGACTCTCAATCAAGATAGAAGGCTAAATAAGAAGCTTCCCAGACAAAAGAAGTCTAAATGAATATACCTCCACTAAACCAGATCTGCAAGAGATGCTAAAGGGCCTGATTTAAGGAAAGGAAGGAAAACAAAAGAGAGAGAGGAACATGCGTACATAAATGGCAATGAATAAGTGCCTATCAATAATAGCCTAAAATGTAAATGGATTAAATGCTCCAATCAAAAGACATAGAATAGCTGAATGGATAAGAAAACATGACCCACATATATGCTGCCTACAAGAGACCCACCTCAGGATAAAAGACCTGCACAGGCTGAAAGTGAAGGTCTGGAAACAAATTTTCCAAGCAAATGGACAGGGAAAAAAAGCTGGGATAGCGATACTCATTTCAGACAAAATAGACTTCCAAAAAAGGGCCA